>NDXB01011938.1:71458-95111 GCA_002631895.1 Agapornis roseicollis
TTTTTTTTTTTTTTTTTCCCTCAGGGAAGGTTTGTCACTCCCTTTTTCCTTCACAAGTAAAATTTACAAAGACAACAGAGAATTTTCCTTATTAAACTCTAGTGCGAGAATATACATTATTCCCTATTTTATTCTATTACATACTTTTACCAAAATAGCACAGTCCTCACTAACATAGCCCTGTTATATTACTCTGTCATCCCATATTTCTATGTCAACAGAGACAGTTCTCTGAAGCAAAGCAAATTCAGGTACCAGAGTGCATGGAATACTTTTAGGTTTATCTCAGCCGTTGATCCTTTATCACACATACCCATACCATTGCTCCTCAATAAAGCTAAGTGCCTTAAATTCACTCCCAAGATCATTTATTATGCAAATCTAATAACCTTTACTCTCAGCAATTTTGCTCTCTCCTCCCTGTTTCTAATACCCAACATATTGAGCCCTGTAATGGTGACAGACTATGGAACACACCCTGACTACAGCGGGGACTCAAAAGCAGCTTGCATTCCAGAGATAGACCACTGCCTCTGAATGGGGGCTGCACTGTCAGTTTTTCTGAAGTGCTCCCACTTGCCAGTGAGTACAAATATGTACAAAGGCAGTCAGCATGCTACTGGAAATGACAGGCATAAGCTCAGGCAATGAGCTTAAAGACCTTGTTGCTTGCAAATATTGGTGGTCTACTTCAGGTCTTAGGCACAGTGGAGAACCTATGGGAACAAACTTGTGCAACATACATGTTGTCACATACTATGCATCTGATACTAATCCAATGCATGGAGAGTCTCTAGGACTGTCAAAAACTACAGGCAAACTGAAAATGTCAGGAAATTTCTTAAATGGAAAGGTACACACCATTTTAACCATGGAAAATATTTGCAATAAATCTTGGGCATATACTTATAACAACTTTAAATCTCATATCTAGAAAAAAAAATGCAGTAACTCAAATCTACTGTCATAACTTAGATTCTTAAAATACAGAAAGAAGTCTCCAAGGCAATAATATCCTTCCNTTTAAATCTCATATCTAGAAAAAAAAAATGCAGTAACTCAAATCTACTGTCATAACTTAGATTCTTAAAATACAGAAAGAAGTCTCCAAGGCAATAATATCCTTCCTATGTGGGTGGACAGTCCTGGAAATGATATTCCAGATGGAGTTTGGTTGCCTGTTTGCTTATATGTTTGTCACTAATTATAATCAGCCATTAAACCAGACCTGATCTTTCTCCCAGATTAGTAACAAAGATAATTTCTGTATTTTATGTTACTTCTTCTGGGTGGAGGTCAGGAGAATCAAAAGCTTCTACAGCAAAAGCTGTTCTTACTCTCCAAACCTTACAGTGGGTGCTTGGCAGACCCAAAGATAAGGTGAGATAGCTGGATGCTGATGTGGCTAGAGGAACATAGGCATTTTTCCCCCTCTCCTGAGGTACAAGTTAAAAAAACACAGATCAAAGCCATAGTTAGCGTTCTGCACAAGGGGAACCTAAGGCTTTTGGGAAAATTGTAAAAGAGAATCTTTCTAGGATTATCCACCTCTGCTGATTTTCCTGCTGGAGGGATGAAATAGGTCATGAAGATCTCTAGCTAAACTATCAGCTGACTAGCACGGCAGGATTTATACTTGCTTTCTGGCAGCACAATATTAGCTTCAACTCCTTTAGCTTCATTGGTATTTATTACTATATGACTTAAAACCGCTTAACACTACTCTCTGATTTTGGCTCAGTGAGTATTGCTGGGCCTATATTGTCATAGTACTACACAGAGTATCTAGAAAAGGGACATTTCAGAAGTACTTAGTAAAAATAAAACAGAAAGTAATGCCTGTCATCTCTAACACTGATGGACTCCTTTGCATTCACCTGTGTCTGTGCCTCTTGGGCTTTCTGTAGTATGAGCTTGCTTTGAGTATGTGTGGCAGACACTCCCACCCAAGCTGGGGTCCAGGTCCTCCAGCCAGTGGGCTGGAACTGACCTCAGTTGATTAATGCTGACCTCAAATAACATAATGATGACTTTAGCTATGTAATGCTGACTGCAGTTCAGTAATGCTTACTGCCTGCCTGTGCAGGCCACCCTCATCAAGCACATGTGGTGCTGTATGAGGCTAAGGTAAGATCGCCCCTCAGCTAGAGAGGACTAACATGATCATATTTGACAGCAGATCAGATTCAACTGGGATATAAATGAGGTCCCATTGGTGGCCCAATTGAGTCGATCCTCCTCAGAGCAGTGGATCTGCAGCTGAGGACTCTTGTCTTCGGTTGGGGTGCTGCCCAACGTAACTCCTGAGTTTAAGAGCCCTCCTTTTATTAGGTGAGTGACTGTGCATTCTGTTACCCTTCTAAAATGTTAAGAATTCTTAAGTAAAATGTTTAGTACCAATTCCATTTGACATCTCAAATTTGTGATCCACCAGATGTTGGCAGAGCTTTAATTGGTTTCATAAAATTAATTCTGTTTAAGTGTATTATTGGTCTCATAAGTCTCCACAACAGTATGACCCAGCCTGAAATTCAGAATCAGTTGAAATCAACAGTAAAAGTCCCAGTGCCTCCAAAGAAGAAAGGCTTTAATTCCTTTCCTTTTTAATAGCCTGCACACAGTACAGCATAATCATTGAAATAACATACAGTTTGGAACAAAATAAGAATAAAATACTTCTTAAGATTATGATTTATTAAACATATTTTAATGATTTATATATGTGCATGTGTGAGTGAATAAACATACACATACTGGAATTAACTGAAGATACAGAAACTTCTGCTATAATCCTTGTTTCCTTGCATTACATTCTTTGTAGAAGTTTTACTACACAGCAGTGCAATCACAGAAAACTATGTTCACCAATCATTTTATATATCAGTGTGATCAGTACTCAAAAATGTTTAATACTAACCAAGTCCTCCTCCAGGGCTTCCTGCCCTGAGTAGTAGTGAAAGTTCCATAAAGTAGATGATACCGTGATTCTATAAAGATCAAAGCCAGAAATAAAACGCATTCAAGAAAAAGGTAAGTCATTTGACTTTGAGTTCAAAGTATTAATCAAAACATTTCCATGCGTCAGGGAACATTTGTGGAAACTGTACTGGAAAAATATTTGTGTTGTAATGTACTCTTGCTAAAAGAAAACCCAAGAGAAATAGATGTTCACATTGTTACTTAGGCAGACATAAGTGAGGCAATGTTTACTGGAGATGTTAAATGTGAAGAAATGCCAGAAATTGCACAATAAGTGCATGGACTAAATAAAGAAAATTTACATGATACTTTTGCGCTGCAACAGCCAACTTAAAATTGATGGGCCATTCATAACCTTTACATGACACAAAAGTGCAAAAGCAAACTTAGTGACAATGAATGTCTTTCATGTTCTCTAGCAAAGCTACAATATAAAACACAAAAGTAAGAAGGTTATGATGTTCAAATATTTTAGAGGAGTCAGGACAAAAATGTCCAGTTTCTTAGGACACAGATAGCAATTCCACCAGCATAGCCACTGGCACCCTACCCTACTTGGATTCCGGGGCAATCTAGAGAACAGCAATATCTTCAGGACAGAAGGAAGTATCTGATTACATGTGGATATTTTAAACACACAGACATATTTTCAAAAGGTTCCTTCAATTAATGGACACGTATACCACTGATGCATATAACACTGCTGTTACTGAAACTCTGAGGTAGCACTGCCAATACTGTGGACAGTAAAAGCACATATTGCCATTCATTTTGAAGACTAGATCAAAAAAAAAAAAAAAAAAAGAAAAGAAAAAATCAGTGGAAGGCCATCAAAATGTGAGCATGTGCCCTTTTATGAAGTGTGTAATATGTATATTGAAAGTGGGAAATGCTATAAATATCCCTGAAAAAAAAAAAAAAAAAAAGAAAAGAAAAAATCAGTGGAAGGCCATCAAAATGTGAGCATGTGCCCTTTTATGAAGTGTGTAATATGTATATTGAAAGTGGGAAATGCTATAAATATCCCTGAAAAAAAAAAAAAAGGATGAGCCCTAGCTTCCCTCTATGTATCACTGAGCAGCAGACACAATGAGCAGAAAGTCTGGAGTGCACCACATAAAAGTGCTGGAGAAAGAAAGCAGCAGGCACTGTGCAGTAACTGGTACAGCAAGGCACACCTTACACCCATGTAAGTTTGGAAAGAATGGAGAGATGACACACAGGGCGATCAGCAATTTCCCATTGCCAACAGCACAAGGGAGAGACAAGTGACATTGCAACGCCACCAGAAACAGCTGTTTTCAGCCTGTGGTGAAATGAGTTCACCAGGCAGCATGCTAAGTTCCAGCTTCATGGCACCTTGCTCAGAGGTTGCTAGGGACCAAGGAGTTTCAAATACATAGTTCTTCAGAGCTGACTTGCTGCTGACATTTGAATAGTTCCAGTTAAATGAGACAGGCCAATAATTTGCAGGATTTCTGATGTGAAATGATTTCTTGTGAAGACCGGTCATACAAGAGAGAAGCCAAAAGTCCAGAGGTTGTCCTGGTCTGCAGTGAATTACTGAAGTAATTGCTGAGAGGTTCTAATCTAAAGCCCCAGCAAATGAAGCTTTCTGACACAGAAGAAACAAAACAAAACAAAACAAAACCCACAACACAAGCAAAAAAACATCCCCCCCCCTTCACATTTTCCTTGTTAACACAGTTTTCTGTCCACATGGATGTGAGCAATCTTATCTTCAAATAAAGCAACACTGTCTTACATAAAAGTTACCCAAATGACAGTATTAACACAAGCTTGATTCAGTCATCTAAATGAGATTACTAAAAAATGATGATACAAATAAAAAAATTCACTGTTCTGTCTTTAGCAGACCCAAAACAAAGTCAAAATTCTTAAGCAGAGTTTTTTTAGATATGACCTAACATTGTTCACCGCTACTTTTCCGGTCACCTGCTTTTCTGCTTCATTTGTCATACTCCAAGGTGAGAGATGTGTAAAGAAAGCAGTCGGGTGGTTTTTTGAAGTCATTTCTTATATACATTTAAGACTTGGGCTTGCCATTTAATCTTTGTTCACATTACTCATTCTCTGACTTTCATGATTTACATTTGTGAGTAATACTTAAGTAACAGCACAAAATCTGTGAGAAACGTACCTCACTTGACTTTCACCACAGTCTGTGGAAGTATAGCATGATTGACCACTAAAGGCAAACAGACACTGGGGACAGATATTTTGCTATGACGTTATGCTTTGAGGAATGATGCTGAGAACAAACATCACATAATAAATTTTTACAGCCACCATAACAACTAAGAATAGTAAAATGTGTATGAAAATACTGAGCAGTTGGCTCTCCTATGACAGTAATTATCAGTGAGTCATTTGTTGAAGCCACTATGCTTTGCAAAATAGTTGGAAATGTGTTCTATTGAAGTGAAAATTGAGTAGTAAACTTAAAGACATCAAGAGCTATAAAAAGTTTGTCACACAGAAATGATTAGTAGAAAGACAAGGAGAAGCCTTTGTTCTGTTGCAGGGGATGTCTGTGCTGCTGTTTTATGGTTATTGTACGTTAAAGCTGTGCAAGCACTGGGCAGGCTAATTACAGCCTTATGAGAGAATGAAGTGTAATTCTTAATCTTAGACCCTTGCTCTCAAGGATTGCAGTGAGTCTGGAAAACACCCTTAGCAGGGGTCACTGAAAAGCATGCTCATGGTTGTTCAGCAGATGTTGTTGCATGAACTTCACCATTTAAAGTCAGGCAGATGGTTTAATTAAAACTTTTGCTCCTGAAATTCTCTGCTCAGCTACTTGGTACCTTGGAGGACTAGAAATAACATTGTCATAATTCCTTTTCACCCATAACATGCTCAAATGACTGAAGTTTTTCCTTCTATGCATGCAGCAAGGAGGTGCCCTTCGTGCAGATGAGTCCAACTGGGACCTAGAAATGTGGGAAGCTGGGAGGCTTGGAGCTGTGCTGCTCAAGCCCAGCACAGGGTTTCATTTGAAAGACATTCACAAAAGCTCTACTGACCACTGCTGGTATATCACGGCTGCACTGGTAGCTTTTTAACTCTTGGACTGCAGAGTCCTAGAACTGGCATCCAGGGGTGGGTAAAAGGTTGCCTAATGTGTAGAAAAAGAGTTTAACAGTCACCAGGACAGACACAAAGAGCAAAAGTGACCTTGCCTTTTATAGCATAGCCATCAGAACATTCTCCATGGGAGAAGGGTATCTGTGTTTCATTACTTACTTCAAGGACAATTTATGCATTCAGCAGGCTGGACCCAATCCTGAAGAACATCCTGTGTTACCCAGGACAAATAGATAGTCATCATGAATTTGTGCAAAACATATATTCATTCTGTCCTGAATCACCCTGATTCCCTCATAGAGCACCACATGCAAGAAAACTACTTATTAACTA
Organism: Agapornis roseicollis; assembly: GCA_002631895.1. NCBI lineage: Eukaryota > Metazoa > Chordata > Aves > Psittaciformes > Psittacidae > Agapornis > Agapornis roseicollis. Next base: position 77,879 of record NDXB01011938.1, read on the forward strand.
GCTCAAAAATAGTTCTCTAAAAATAAGTATGATGGAGACTTACACAATAATGTATACTTAGTTTTCTTCATTGTGTTTCATGCAAGAAACAGATGGCAAATGCAAAAAAAGATTTGAATGTAGTAAGAAAGTGGGGTTGGCGAATATGTAGCCCAATGAAGCCAGGAAGGCTCAGCAGTCTGTAAACAAAGCTGTTTCAGAAGTATCTTATCTGTTAATGCTTGTACCTCTCTTTTAGGTAGGAGATAGAAGTCTAGTGTGTTAATCTATTTCAATTATCATACTTTTGTTCTTGATGCATAAATATCAATCCCCCAACAATATTCAGTACAAACCTCTTACGTTAGAACAGGTAGACAGGGATAAAATCTACTGTGAAATTAATTTGGAACGAAAGAAAATTTTGATGATGTGTTCCATAAACCTATGTGGTTGCAACAGTTGAAGAGTTACAAGTATCTTCTCTCCAGAAAAATTATTTCATTTATGACTTCAGAGCTGCTGCTAACACAAGTCACAGCAACATAGGAAAACATTAAACTTGACTGTAATCCTACTTTTACATTCAGCTGTCTGAAACAAAGGGCAAAGGTTTGAAATAATGTGGTAAGTCAAGTAATGGTTTAGAAAAACTGCAGTGTTATTGGCAAGCTAGCTTTACCTAGTATCCATAGCCTTCCAGTATTCCAGTGAAATACTTTTATGTTAGAGCAACTTGAGAAATTATTTGAATTAACTCTAAAAGCTGAGCAGTGGCCGGCCAAGAAGGAATGGGGCAACAAAATAAAGGGATGGGTCTTTTTTCCTACCATCTGATTATTGTTGCCTGCACATAGTGCACACACTTGCAAGCCACCTAGCCTCCCTTTGGAATATGGTGGAATCTGTCTCTCACATCTGCTAGTGATGACACATCCTATAGGAAAATTTTTTGGACATTTGTTAGCTTCTGAGGTACCTTTCACCTCTCCTTCTGTTCAGAGAAGGGGATACCAGACAGGGAGAAGGTCAGGGCAGACAGAGTTGGTGTTTGTCCAGGAGCAAAACCTGAGGTAGCTGCATGGGTTTGTGTTTGAGATATGAAACACTAGCTGTGAACTTCTTACAGAGCTGTGAGAAAACCATGGTCCAGAATTAGGTCAAGGGCACCAGGCTTCACTGATGGCGATGAGAAATGCAAAAAGATCCAGAAACTAAATATTCTCTCTAATGGCCCCCGAAAAATTCTGAGGAAAATAAGAGATCAATGAAGCAAAACTTCATGAGGGTCTTTAAACATGGAAAGAGTAGGAGACTGTTTCTTTTTCTAGGACAAACCACAAATGCTTTCCATGTAATTGGTGAAAATAAGCCTAGAATTTGTCTTCATAGTCCCTGTAAGTTCTAAGGACAAGGACACATTTTTAATTTTATTTTACTTGTATTTGGCTCAAAACATGTGTGAAAAGAAAAAGTTATATCCTTGATACAAGCAGTCTTCTCAAACAGAAGCCTTTTTAAAGTGAGTATATGTCAAGAATGCGCAACACACACCATCTTGAGGTATATGAGCTTAGGAAGACAGTTTTGATACAAAAGTGAGAAACGCTGTAGTTAGTATAGCAGTATGCCTGCCTAGTGTACCTAAGCTAAACTCTGCTTGGGCAAATTAGCCTTAAATGCATGTCCTCAAGAAGAATAAGCATGGATGATTCTGTCCAGATAGACATACTATTCTTTAACAAAGTTTTTTAGATTTCTGTCCACAGTTCTCATGGAGATGAGCTCCAGTAGCCAGTATCAGGAATGCAGTAAAATGCGCAAGACCACGTTTCATCTAAATCACCAATTTGCCATTTTTGTTTATTATTTTTCAGATACATTTCTTAGAATAAAATCTGTTCCCTCACAGAATAGGAAGAAAATAATAAAACTTACTACACAGAAAGGTTAAAAAAAGCGTTTAGCAAGATCATTTTCTCAGTCATAGGTTACTCAGCCCTCATTCTTACCCCAGGCTGAGGATGACCTGCTTGCACAATTTGTGAACTGTTTTCCTACAGTACACTTGGGATCAAGCAGGCAACAGGTAATGGGAAGCTGAGTAGTTTGAAAGCTGACAGAAGCCCACTGCTTCCCATCAGCTTTTGTGGAGATCCTTTATGTTCTCTTCCATTACATGACCAGAGCACATCCTTTAAAGGATGAAAGAGACAGTTAGAAGTCCCAAAGTTACAAATAAACATAGACTATTTATTTCCAGAATGCTTTACCCAATATATGTCCAGTTCCCTTTTCATGCCTGACTTGATCCTGAGGAAAAAAAAAAGACTTGTAGGAACTGTTTGAATTGCTGCCGATATTTTGGATGGTTCTGGGGGCAGTTGCAGACTCTTGCAGTGAAATGGGTGAATGGTGAATCCTCTGCTGCTGGGAAGAATTTGGTCTGCCATCCACATGCATTGCAGCCACTTTGCAATACACATCAGTAAACTGGGCATGGTAAAGCCCACTGTATGACAAAAAACCGGCTTACCTCCTCTCACCTCCACAGCACAGAGAGAAGTTAAGTTGTCCTTTTGCATATACAGACACTTTGATCAGTAGTCTTCAGGTAATTAAGCTCATTTAGTGCTTCCCCCCTCAGTGGGTGTTGGATTCAGAAGTGGAACTCCACCAAAACAGGGTCAGTCATAGGGTGAAACAAGCTGTCCTGCTTGCCGCCTTACTCTTCCTCACCCCTCATTTACTGTTCCCATTGCAAAAGTCCTAGGCAAACATCTTTCTTGCCCCTTTCAGAGCAGACAGCCCTTATCCTGCTTGCCTTTAAATCTAGTTTTGTGCTGGGGAGGCTGCAAGCCTAGGTTCCTCCAGCACTGAAGCAGTTTGTTCAACAGGCTGTCCTAGCACTGGGAGATCTGAAGGCCTGGCATTTTCTCTCCCCAGCAGGCTTCTGGGCAGACTGGTAAGGAGTTGGGTTGGTGAGCTGGCATGAAACAGGGCAGGCTTTTGACTGAAACCTGCCTGGCAGGCAAGTTTGGAAAGGTGCCTGTGTTTTGTCAGAAGATTTGTTAAAACAGACACATTCCCACAGAGTGTTCTGGTTAATCACCCTTTTAGGGCACGTGTCATGTTCCCCTGGAACATTTCTGACCATCTTCACTGACAATAAGCTACATATTTACAACATACCCCATCTCAGTGGTCCTTCAGCTGTTCCTGATGCTCTAAGTGCTTATGCTGACAGGAGACTGAGTGCTACCCTGCAGGAATGTTAAGCTCCACTGTGTCCATCATGAATAAGGGCAGGGTGCAACATGGGCACAGACTCCAGGACAAGGCAGTTTTACATTAGAGAAATACTTTGTAGGCAGTCAGAGAGAAAAAGACCTTACCATGCATTAAAGAACTTCACAAACTATTGTATGATTCTATGATTCTAAATATTCATAATTATGACTTGCATTGCTGAAGGTAGTTCATCTCACACAAACTTGTTCTCACTTTGCAATTTAATATTATGAATTATGGGCACTAGAACTGCTGAATTAGGAAAATAAGGACATGGAAAACATTATGCAGGTTGAAGAAAAGAAACTCCTATCAGTCTCTGCTTTGGTTTCTGTACTCTTGCTTCTTATTACTGCCTCCTCCACTCCCTAGTGTGTCTGGTATGCATTTTAAAAGCCAGTGTTGTATGTTTTCATCCTTGTCTTTTTGAGAATAACAACAAGGTTCTGCTTGCTCTGACAAACTGAACTTATTTCCAGGCCCTGCATTTCAAAGCAGGATTTGACACACAGGAAACCCAGAAGAGAGTAAGCCTGTCACACTTGTTTTTCTTTTTGTTTTAACTGATTCATTTATTTATTTATTTTATTTATTTTTTTCAGATATTGTAGGGCATGCAGTGATTCTTCTGTGCTTTCTTGGATCTGACTCATGAGGTAGGCTGGGTCTGAGAGAGGGGCCAAGCCACAAAGTTCACATGCAGATTCTTGTTTTTCCAAGGTCTGAGGAAGTTCAGATTTGAGGGTTTGGGTTTGGACTCTCTTAGGACTGTACAAGAATTCAGTTCCTAGTTAAGTAATTTGACATGTTTTTCTCTCCTTTCCCTTCTACTCTTACCAGCTCAGATTTGATTTCACTGATTGTGTTAGCTGTGATTGGATGTGAACGAAAATGTCGCAACTGTTACATTGTCTTTCTGCTGCAGGGGTGTGGAAGGGAGAAGGAGCAGAAATATTCCACTAGGTGATAATAGTATTTTGCACTAGTGTCTAACTAGTTACTGATGTTGCTACTTGTCAATAGCACCTGAGTGTGTTAGAGGTAACATAGATGGCCATGAAAAAATCCCTAATGGACTGCAGGACCAAGGATTTCGAGGCTCATTTTTTTTTTTCCAGCTCAGACATCTCTTTTGTTCAGGACTGAGGTAGCTATTAGAATTTGGAAATGAAAAGATGTATCTGAGAGGAAATGTTTATGACAAAAAGACTGTCTCAATGTAGAGAGCTGTTATTGTTTCTGAAGACTGTCAGTCTCAAGACTTTTTCATCTTCTCTACTGAGATAACAGAGGACATTTTGTTCCTAGTTCTCAATTGCTTATCTTGGACTTCAAAATCAGTATCGTCCAGAGGTACACAGCTATATCAATGCATGGGCTGATTTTGATATTACAGAGAAACACAGCTGAAGCAGATGGCCGTACGCCAGAATTACTCCAATGCTTTCTGTCCAGCATGACTGGGAGAGCAGCAAGTGTAACTTTTTCCTCTTGAATTGCCCTTCATTTTGAAGTTGTAAGAAGATCCATACCATTTGACAATATCCATGTAAGTATGATGGACTTAGTGCTCATCTGTAGATCTACTAATTTAAACATTATGGCACGTATAGCATGAACTTGCTTGCAGGAAACCAGGCTTTGAATAAAGATGAGCTGGTTTGAGCTGAGATCATGCAGGATGTCTACTCTGAAAAGCTTCATCTAAAAGGCACAGAGGTTTATTAATCAAAAGAGCGAGAGGCCTTGACATTTGCATACCATGGAAAGACCCCCAAATGCCTCTTCCAAGTTCAGTGTGCTAAAAAAAGTCCTCTCTTTGCTCAGGAGGAACCTGTCCATCAGGAGATTCATAGTAGGGTCATTTTTAGGATGGATGTCTTTAATATAGAAGATGGTGTATGGGCTCCAGCATTTACGGCTGCCTGCCCTCCCTCTGACTCAGGCCAGCATAATCAAATTAATCTAGCATTCAAGTTCTTTTTATGGTTTCCGCTCAGATTTTAATACCATTTTAAGAGTTTGGTTAATTTGTGGATCAGGCTTCAACTTCATCAAAGATTGATTTTTGATGTAGGGCTGTTTTTACTCTGGTTGTCTCTAATTCGTCTTATTTTCTGTAGCAAGAGATTAGAATCCTACCTCACCACAGGATGTGCAAGTACTGCTAGCTCTTCACCATTTTTATTTCATATTCTGCATGTTGCTATGCAATACCTTCTGCAAACCTTTCTCTTAAAAGTCATGCATGTATGCTTTGAAATATGTAATGCATTTTTCAGGCATATTTGCTTTACCATATGTTGGTGGAGAAAACATTTTGTGGCAATATAAACCTTGTCCCTAGTATATAAGAAGGGAAATAGCAGTAACTGGATGTTTAAGAAGGAAAAAAAGGAGCTGTATGAAATCAACACCTGAAAACACACACTGGAAGTTAAAATCAAGAAAGCAATCGATCCTTATATCTCAAACTAAAAAAAGCTTAGTTTAAGAAAGGGCTAAAAATCACGTTATATTTGACATTTAGCATTAGTAGGAAGGGAACCACTAGTTTTTATTAGCTAAGGATAGCATCAGTAAGATGGCTAGGAAGATGAGAAACTGTGAAGAGTATATGGTGTCTGTAGTAAATGTACAATGTAGATCTGCAGATTGTGACTCAAACAGAAAAACCACTTTGTAGTAAAAGATCACACTGTAATGGGAAAAGGAGGCAGGAGCTCCTGCATACATATGACTTATCCAACAGGTAATCTTTAAAAAAAAAAGAGAGTGAGACTTACTACCAGAAAATTGCTGGTAGTAAAACAAGGAAACAGGCATAGGAAGAACATGAGCAAACACAGGTTATAGAGGCTAATAAGGATGCCAGAAGGAAACTGGATGCACAGATTAACGGGGCTGGACTGAATGAGACTGACTAATGGCACTACTTTGGTCAAGTTAAAGGAGACAGAACTTGACCATGAGAGCCAGTCCAGTCTTTTGGAGTGCAGAAAGAGCCTGGAGTAAAAATATCAAAGACATGGTGTAGGAGAACCAGTGGGCAGCATGTCCTGGGGGTGTTTACCCTACAATCTGACATCAGGTGATGGGACACAGTAATTTAGTTTTCAGTTCAATGTTTTCAGTATGTAACTGAGATATTCTCTCCATGTTCACTTCTCACAGTTGTGCTTCATGACTCAAATTCACTCAGTTTATTCCAATCATAAATCTTGCCCATACCTTTCTGTAATTTGAAAAGAATTAGCCATAGGCATTCTGAAAAAAAAAAATAAAATAAAAACCAAACCCAAACAATCCAAATGCAACAAAAACCCACCAGAAAAATCTCTAATAAGCTATATCACTGGATGTAGAAATACCATTTGTTGTATTACTCTATTTCAACTTACAGATTACCAGGAATATAAAGGGGTTTTTCCTCCCATTTTCTGTTTGGAGGATTTTTCCCATCTCCTTCCTTCCTTCTCTGTTTGCAATAAGAGTAAATCTGTTTCAATAATAGAAGCTCAAATGTTCACCACAGTTTTTTGCAACAAACAAAACAAACCGTCAGTGTCAGCACTTGTGCCCTGACTGACTACCAATCAAGCCAGTATTTAACTGATTGTTCATATGGAGTCTTTCTTATGAGTCTTATGCTATACAGGGTTCAGCAAGAAAGAAAAGGGTCTTATGTTCCTCCTTGCAGAATCTGGTGGGTCAGGACTACACATTAAAGGAAACTCCAATGTTACAGCAGGCACATATATTTTGACAAGAATATGCCCTGGTACAGCAGTGACTGACTTGTCACCTGTTATCCAGAAGCATGCTCTGCTACTCTTCTGTGCACAACCACCCTTTGAGTATGGCAGATCTCATACTTGTCAATATTTTTTATTTAACTCCTGCCCTCTATAGAGCAACAGCCACACCTTCTCAGTGGAAGACACGAGATCAGGCTCGTCAGCATATGTCAAGTTTTAACCCCAAGGACACCTCATGGCTAACGAGTAAAACTATGCTCTTTGATATTGCACGTCTCTCTGTAGGTCATGGTTGGATAAACTCCATGAAAGCTGACTTCCTGTAGGTTAGATGGGGCTTTACCTGCCCTCTGCTTGGCTACCTGTAACCATCATGTCTATATAATACTGCCAGTTTCCATACTTTGGCTATTAACAGGGATTTATGCAGCAAACACTGCATCAGCACAGTGTGTTTTCTACTCCTCTGAAGTATGTGAGATGCAAGCTGTGGTGCTCTAAGTCACTGCTTGAAATGGCCATGCTTGGCACAGGAGGCTGGGCCTCCCCCAGCCAAAAATGTTGTGCAGTCAGTGCTGGTTGTGGGCTGAAGTGGTAGGTGTTTCACATCCAAGCAGAGCTTCAGTTTCCCATTGTGAAGTGCCAAGGCTTTTATTACAGGCTCATTAGACCAGATGCTTTGTGGGTTGGGCAGCCATAAACTAGTTCTTGATTACTGTTACCTTGTTGCTGGTTAAGTTGTTGGTGTTCTCACTGCAGACTGAACTTCGGAGCCAAGCCCATTTGGTGTTCACACTTCCTTCTTAAGAAGCAAGGTTCCATCTTTCTGGTTTATATATCCCTCACCACAACTTCAACACCTACTCATCCTTTTTGGCGTGTCTGAAGTTGATCTGTGTGTGGTTATTTCCATGGATCACCAGCAGGTCTTTTGGGGAAAGAGACTGTCAGAGACATAAAACTTGCCAGCCATCATATAAATATCTGTATGCTGCTCCAAATTGGAGGGAGTCACTCATACCCAGCTTCCTAACAGCTTCACAGCAAACTGCAACAGCTGGAAGCTGCAAGTTAGTCCTTGACTTCAGGAGTGAGGGAAATTAGCCTCCATCTTACAGACAGAAACACCTCCATAGCACTTGAGGCCATCAACACAGGTTTCCTGCAGCTTCTCTCTCTGACATATTTCTGCGTCCTGTCCCTTATTGTATAACAGATGCATAGCTCTGAATAGCATGGGTTTGAGCTTCTAAATTTTGAAATTTCTTTTCTTCTCTAGAGTAATATCAGGTGTGTATTTCCATTTCTGGGCTCTGTTTAAGTATCTGATTATCACCCATGCATGGATGCCAGCAGTGTCTGTTTCTGCTTGCAAAATGCTTGGAGAAATCTGGTCATTACCAGACGTCTGTGTTTGTTCAAGCTGCAGTAACATGTGCTATACACAATAGGACTTCGCTGGGCAAAAAGTCTTCAAGAAACAGGTTTCTCTTGTCAAGGGCTAGCATATGCTTCCTAAAACATAGAGGGCTAGCATATGTTTCCTAAAACATTTAGGGTGGTGAGGCAGTGGAGCAGGTTGCCCAAAGAAATGGTAAATGCTCCATCCCTTGCAGTGTTCAAGGCCAGGTTGGACAGAGCCTTGGGCAAGATGATCCAGTCCCTGTCCATGGCAGGATGGTTGGAACTTGATGATCTTTAAGTTCCCTTACAACCCAAACCATTCTATGATTCAGTGATTCTAAAATCACACAGAATTTCAAAGCATCTGGCTGCTGTTACAGAGCAGGTATCAGAGCTGCTGCTGCACAGACAAAATGCAGCATTGTCCTGGACACATTATTATGAGGATTTCCATGCTATTTGGCATGTGCAAGGAGAGCTATGCAGAAGATTTTTGTTTTCTGAGTCCTGAGGTGCATACAGAGCCATAGTGGTGTGCAGGGCTGGAGTCAGGTGACTTCCTGCCCAATACCAGTTGTGGATGGGTTGTGGCACACCAGGCTTTTAAACAGGCACATCCCAAGAGGCATTAAGAACAACACAAAGTCATTCAGCTAGGAAAATTCAGTGCATGGTCCTTACCACTGGGCTGGAGCTACTGAATCCTGAAAGGTCAGTTATGCTACCATCTGCATTCTGCTACTTCATCAGCTTGCTCAGTTTCTTCACTCATCTGGACATCTTTCTTCCTTGTTTTTCAGATAAGTGTTTGAAGAATAAGGATAATTACATTATAAGTTTTATTTTACATTGCGATAGGTCTTAATAGGTCTTACGTTGCGATAGGTCTTAAATAAAGAGGCTAACTACATTGGTGAAAACCACAGAGAACCAACATGATGAAGAGAAAAAGAGGGAAGAAGTTGGAGTCAAAACAGCTAGGATGATGGAACAAGAGCTCCACACCTGGCTGTACAAGTGACACACCTTGCCTAAATCAAGCATTGCTTAGACTGTATATATGCTTTTCTATATATACAAACTCTATTGGCTCTATTCACCATTTGGCCTGCAACAAACTTACAGATTGGTTGACATCTATACAGAAGAGCTTTGAATGTACACAGCCTGCCTGAGCGTATTTTCTGCAAACCTATCCACCATGCCTGTAAACAATATTCCAGAGCTAGAGTCAGTGGGAGGACACTGATGTAATGGCATGTGTGATTCAGGAACCCCCTGCAATGATGAACTGCCATTTTTATACACCCCTGTGACAACTGTAATGAAGAAAAGCACCATGAGATGACAGAGGTGAGGCTTCAAATTAAAAAAAGTATTGTAAAGGGTTAGTTTCGTGATAGCACAATATTGCAGCCTACCAGACACAGCATGTTATCACATCCCCACAACAAGAAGCATGTTAGTAATTTTGACCTTTACACTCTGAATATTTCTAGATGTCTGTGTTTCTTAAACATAGCCATATTGCTGATAATGTTTTCCAGTGAACCATGTGTTATTGGTATTAGTACTGCAGCTAGATTAGATGTGCAGAGTTGAAGCTTTTTAAGATAGTGACAGCAAAGCAGGGAACTCCTACTCTCCTCCTTAGACCAAACAAAAGCTTCAAGTAGTCTTGCAAGTTCTCTAGCTTTAAATACACACATAAAGTGAAGCCCTCAAAAATGTTTTCAAAATAGGCATGAATTTAAAGAACTAAATTGGATTTTCCTTTACCATTTTCTGTGTTCATAAAAATGAAATTGCAGTAGTATGAACAGCAGGGGGAAAATAAGCAGTGAAAGAAAATCACCATTAATGCACTTATCGTGAAGCTGACAAGTATATTTTCATAGTATTATCTGAGTTCCAAAGATAGCTCTGGAAAAGGAGGTCAGCCTGGAATTGGAGCATTAAAAAATGTTGGTTAAAGACAGAAAAGGTCATGACTGTTTGCACAGTGCTCTACTTTGCTGTTAAAAAAAAATACAGTTAAGGAGAGATGATGATTCAGTGCTGGAGGAAAAAAAGCAATGTGTGTGATTGGTGAGCACAGTCGCCCGATCTATGAAATCATCTACATGCGTGGCTAGATGAACATCTGCTGCATAAAGCCAGCACTGGCTTCAGTATGCCACAAAACAATTTTGCTTTTGCTTATTTTCTGAGGAACCATGCAGGAAGAATGTGTGCTATACCCAAGTAGCTAATAATGTAGCATTTAATAATGACACCAGTGAGGAAGCTTTGCTAATAAAATTCAGTATCTTTGTCTCAAATGTGTTGTTAATTCAACATGATTCAGAAATGGATGAGCGGGGGTGGGAAAGTAATCAAGCATACTTGTTTACGTTATTTCCTCTATTCTTTATCAAGAAAACTAAATGCCAGCATGTGATCAGCTCTGACTCCAGCACACTGTGCATTTGCAACGACTGTTTTAATGGACTGCTTGAACTGATGGCAGAATGAGAAAGATCATCCAATAAATTCAGCATATACATACAATATAAATCTGGCCTGTATTTATCAGTTATTAAGTATGACAGGGAGTAGTAGCTTATCCAGGAAATTCCATATGCTACGTGGGCCAGATCCTCAGCTGGTATAAACCAGTTTAGCACCAGTGAAGTATTAGCAGTACAGTAGGGACGATTGTAGCTGCCAAGTTTGATGCTGCACCATGTGTGATATTCTATGCCAATTATTTAACAAGCTTATTAGATATTTGCATCTAATTTGCATACAGCCAACTTCCTTTTTGTAGGCCTGCACTACTGCTGTGGGAGTGGAAATCAGTCCTGCTGAACAAACCTTCAGCTTAACTACCAAGCAGACACCATTGAAGGTTTTCATAGCCATGTGCATTTCTGTAGTACCTTCCCTGTGATTGACAGACCTATACTGCGTTCTCTAGTAATTAAAAATTATGGCAAGGAATTTGTGTATAGGGGCTGCAATTGGGAGTCCTTGAATCTTCCATCCCACTCTCCGTCCCCCACCGCAAAATCATGTGCCTCATAGCAGCCACAAAACAACACTTATGTGTGAATAGGTTTAACTCTACCGATCCAGGTGAGATTTATGCTGGTAAACTACAGCCAAAAGACTATAATCAACAATATTCCCAGGCATGTAGTCTTCTGATAGGGCACTAGTAAACTTCAGAGAGATACCAGGAGTTCTTGGGAAGGTTCCTCTGTGGAAGAGATGACCACAGGAGGGATCCACCACCATGCAGGCACACATTTCAGCCACTGTTCCCCACCTGTTTCCTAAAAAGTCAGTTCTTCTCAGCCCCGTTATCAACAGCAGTAGCCTGTATGTGTAAATTCGCCTCTCTAATGAAATATTTTCATCACAGGAGTATGTCTTAGGATGCTGACATTTACACGTTTTTTTCCTTGACATGGCTTTGGAATGATAATACAGGAAGGCATTGCACAGTCCTCCTCTATTCTGCCAGCAGAGGAAGAGGTGGAGAAAATCATGCCATTATCTGCTGGAGACCAGCCCTCTGAATGCAACACTCTTTGGGAGTGCAAATGTTGGGTTTCAAGACTTCCTGGGTTCTTTTCTTGATTCAGGAGTAGATTATAATTTAGTGGTCAGAGATGCTTTTGGGTTTTGGTTGACTGCAGGAAGCTAAATCGAGGATAATTCTTTTCAATCTATAGATCTTATCACTTGAGATAGAAGATCATGTACATTAAAATGGAGACTTATAAATCACTATGAATTGTCCAACCAGCTCAAGGATAAAGACCTGTTTTGCATCATGGCTCTTGACTCTGAGAGGCAGCATGTCAAAACAGGGCAGAATGAAGTCTATGGTGTTTGAGAAATAACTAACTCCCTTTGTAATCTGACTGTAAAATACAAGAACAGTTGCTGGTTTCCTGGTTTGAAGCAGGATCCATTGATTAGAAGGATCATGAAGTGTCCAGTAACAGAAGAGGTTCTTTACAAGCTGTAGTTTCCCAACTTGTATCTCATTACACTTTCTCCTTAGGTTACAGAAAGTATGGGAAGAGCCCTCTGTCAGCAGAAAGTGAGTGTCTGAGTATCACTTGCAGAAGAGCTAAAGCACACTAGTAGTATGAAGGTCATATAGGGCCCACAGTCTCTAGCACGTTTCATGAGGGACCAGGTTTTGTTATACTCCTTAGGGAGCAAGGGCATCACAATCTGACCTAGATATGAAGCTTGTCTGGGAGGATAACAGAGTGGTGATAACATCCAAGTACAAAAGGTGTGAACTAAATGTAAAAAAACACATTCTCTTGAATAGCTAACTAAAATAAGATGAACGCAGCAGAGATCTTCATATCAGAGCAGAGATCAGAGATCTTCTGGTGCTGAGACTGTCTGCTGACTCAGTTTCTCCCATAGGAGCTCTCTGAAAGTGTCCATAAAACCTATGTCTCAGACAGTGCTCCTTTTTGTCATCTTTTTTAATCCATTTTGCTTTGCTGTATTAGTTCCCACCGTGTTCCTTCTTCTAGCTCTTCATTCATTTGAAAGGCCAATATCAATGCATTTTGGCACTTGCTGTGCAAATACATGCTCAAGGTGTGCACAGCATGGTATTAGCAATTCCATCTCCAGTGCTGCCATTAGCTTTCTCAGTGCAGATATCAAATTGCAATACATAATCTTAATGCAAAGCTGTCAACCGGTTATTCCATTATACCTACTATATCGTATTCCCAGGACAAAACTGTATTAACAATAGAGTTAAGACAGAGAGCATAGACTAAAAATGTAGACAAATTGAGCATTACACAAGTATTGCAATTATTCCCCAGACAGATATTAGAAACCCTTAAGATTCAAAGTTCAATATATACTAATAGGTATTCACAGTAAGGTCATTGAAACAACCTCAACTGTGACAAGTAGTGGCAGTTCACAATAAACAAGTAAGTTAGCCTTATAACACCAACAGCTGCATCAGCATGAAGCATTTCTACAGATTTAAAATAGGTTTTTCTTTCTCATGCTCTCTTTATAGTGAACATGTAGCTTTGTTTATCAACATATGAGGTATGGGTTTCTTCTAAGAGTGGAAGATGCAGGAAAAATGGCTGTTATGTTGGGCATACAAGTAGCTTTGAACAACAATCATGTGTCTTAATGCTAAGAAACTCCAAAAAAGTTGAGTGTCAGCTATAATAAAAATCAGGTCACCTGCTCTTTTAGCACAATTATTTTGTCTTGCATTTACAGAGTTCATGATGAAAAATAACAGACACCCTTAGCATGTAATTACATGTTCTACTCCCCACTATGTAAATAGTATGTCCTTTAAAAACAGTTACTGGCATATAACTAATTAATGAAATTATTCAGGGCTATTGCCCACATACCAGCAATATTCACTACAGAACTGTTTACATTCAGGTTTAACCTATTTGAAGCCCGACTGGCTTGCCACATTACTTTCCATGATAATGCTTTTATCTGGCTTAAGAAAAATGCATTTTAAAGAAAAAAAGCTGTGGTACAATATAAGGCTGGAAATAAACAACACTGTGGGCAAAATCCAGCCTTAGCATCATGAAGCCATTTGCGGCTACAAGGAAAGACTGTAGCCCATCAGGCTGCAGGCAGAAAGGGTGACAGCAGCTGTCTGGGGAGAGGGGAGGACATGTGCTTGGCAACATGCTTTGAGAAGTTGCGTATGATCTCCCTCTGCGTCTTGTTTGGAAATGAAACGTCAGCTGAAAGAAGCTGGGTGCTTCCCCCATAACCTAGCACTCAGGGTAGTCAAGGGCTGGAAAAGGACCCCGTTCCTGCGTGTGTTGCTCTGCCCTGTCTCTCTCTTCTTGTGTTCAGACAGGCAGTTTTGTCTCCTTTCACGCCCAAGCTCCAGTAACTTGAGCTGAGGTTACACTGTTGGCCCTAGAACTGTATCTCCTTTGTTTGCATTGGTTTAAGCAAATTCCTCATAATCACTTCATGTAATTGAAGCATGCAGTTGTGGGCCACATGGGTGTAAGCAGGTAGGTACAGCACCAGAAGTGTTCACAGAACCGCCTTCACTTACTCCGAAGGCTGAATTTGGTCCAGTATTTTTGCATGGAAAAGCAATGGGTAATGTTACTGCAACACATTTTCCCTGGCGCTGTCTCACTGTTGTTGGCACAGACACAACTCTTTGATATTGAGTAGGTGAGTATTTTTCTTGCCAGCTTTCTATCTGTAAGTTTGACTCCCAGTAATGTTTGCTAGTTGCCATCAGTGCAGCAGCTTTTAAGTTTCATTTCAGTCGTAGGCTAGCCACTAAAACAAAGCTAGAGGTGGTGTCTGTCCTGACAAGTCATGATACTCTGTGGTGATGCACTTCTGTGTCATCTCACAATGACGGTGTGTGCCAAGAGGAAGAAAAGGAAGGGGGAGTAGGCCTACGTCTGTATTTAGCAGAAAGCACAAACACGTATTTCTGTCTTCATTCCTGTGAACAAAATCCATCCACAGCTCTCTGGAGAAGAACATACTGTGACACTGTAGAACAGTCAATAAAATCTGTTGGGGGAGGCTGCACT
This sequence comes from Agapornis roseicollis, assembly GCA_002631895.1. Taxonomy (NCBI): domain Eukaryota; kingdom Metazoa; phylum Chordata; class Aves; order Psittaciformes; family Psittacidae; genus Agapornis; species Agapornis roseicollis. The sequence continues at coordinate 92,901 of NDXB01011938.1, forward strand.
TTGGCATGAGAAAGGAAAAAGGTGAACAGTGATGAAATACCAAATTTCACCTCCTACATCTTAAAAACTTTAGGACATTAAAGGGGGATAGTTTCATACCAACAGCTATCCATAAACCACAGAAACCAACTTGTACCTTAAATGCAGCTTGCCAACTGCAAGGTATTTTCTATCAAAACATCAGCAAATGTGATTCAGCCTGTAGGGCTGACTGTACAAATCCTACGTAATTTATTGCCTCCCTTCTTCTCTGTGCTGACGTATTAGTCTGCTGATTTACAACAGAGTATTGCAAATGCAATGCTTCCTTTAGTGCCTAGTAATAGAAATAGTATTCTATTGGTATCAGAAATAATATCATAATCAAAATGTGGGAGCTGATTTAGAAAAGTGAGGTGTTTTCCACCTATGGAGAAGAGCGTATCTCACCAACAAGAAGGATTTGTGCAGGAGAAACAGGGAGGATATTTGGCTCCACATGTACACATGCTTTGCTTGATGTGCAGTATCACACCACAGCCAAATTAATGCAACTGGGAGGTTTGTTCAAATGAGCTCCTGCTTCTTGTCCTCCCTTACACATTTGTTCTCTTGTTCCTGCTCATACCCCGTATTGCTCTCAGGAGTTGCCCAACTGGCCATTGAGCAGCTCGGACAGATGGTGGATTAGCCCTTGTGCTGGTTCAGTGAACTGATCCAATGCACCCTTTGGCAGAAAGAACACTGGATCTGATGTACTTCTTACGCCTGCATGAGTGCCAGAACTCCAGCCCTCTCTCTGGCTCCACCTCAGGGACGTGACAGATGAAGCGCCTTGCAATTCTGTTCCATCCCAGGCAGCTGCAAAGTCTAGCTAGCTGCTTAAAAAGTGCTTTGGAAGTACATGGAAGAACAGCAATTCTCCCAAGTGCTGTTAGTATGATCAGTAACTTTCGCCTTCTCAGAAGTAGCACAAGTGGCCTAGGCTCACCTACCCGCCAGATGCCGAAGGAGGAGAGCGCTGAGAGTGGGCTGAAAAGCAGTGGCAGGGAACGTTCAGGAGACATGGGCCAGTTGCAGTCACCATGAGCCTCATTTAAGCCAAAGAGCTGCCTTGCATCTGTGGGGTTGACAATCAATCAGCTATTCCCTACCCTTGCTAAATTAATTTAAACAAAGGCAGCTAATTTTGTAATTTAAAGTGATGGTGTTCATGTTACACCCAGTGCGGCTTTTCTTTGAAAGCTGCCCGTCAGCTTGCCCTACTTTCTGAAGGTTGTGGGGATGCTGTAATGAAAGGGATGCAAATGTTTCATAATACTAGCACAGCTTCATAAAAGCACTATTTCTGAAAATTGCCAATCACCACGCAGGGCCTGTTATTGTGAGCAGCACTCGGGGCCTGTAGCGCTAGGAATGCCACTGCTGCTTCTGCTCCTTTGCATGACTTGTTTGTCCTGTATCTTCCATGTCCAGAACGTTCTTCACAGGTCAGATTGTAATCACGGGTGAATTGGAAGCAGCACCATGTACCTGGAAATGTCTGTGGAGATACATGATTATGCATGCTGTGTGCCCAAGATTAGAGCTTGGCGCAGCACCAAGAGTTAGGAAACCAGACCCCACCCAGGAGTTAAGAAACTTGCTTACATTTGTTGTGTACTATTTTAAACATAAGAACAAAGAGGGAAACACTCTGCGCTGATCCTTGCTGATGTGGAAAGTCAGACTAAGACACCTATTTATGTTTCACAATGTTGAAGAATATCTATTACTTCAGGATGACAGTCTCTCTGAGCCTGTTGTGCAATGGAGATTTACAAGAACTTCTGCAAACTGACCTTCTTAGGTATGTAATGAACTTAAGCCTGCCCATGTTTACTACACAAAGTTCATTTTAGCACTAAAATAGTTTGTGGCCACTGTTTGTCCTCTACTTGTTTCACACTGTTCAGCAAGTGGCACACCACATGTGAGCCCTGGTAACAAACGGGATGGTCTTTGAACCAAGAGTGGGGTCTCTTTCTGCAGGATTTGTCCACAGCTTATTTTTCTAAATGTTTTTCAGAAGAGAGCAGAATAAAGCAAATCAAGCCTCAGAGTTTCCAGGAATGCTGTTTGAATGGGGCAAACACTTTGTAGTATCTATCCCCTGTCATGTCAGAGGCTATGGGGGGGGGGGGGGGGGGGGGCCTGCAGGTGTGCACGTGCCACCGCCTGACCTCCCCCCCC
>NDXB01011938.1:95129-140571 GCA_002631895.1 Agapornis roseicollis
GGGGGGGGGGGGGGGGGGGGGTGTCCTGCATTGATTCTTGTGGTGCCAGGTTGTTCACAGGCAGCCAATGTGGTCCAAGGAGGTGGCCTGTGAATGGGCCGCTCTCAGTGCGGTCACCAGAGCCTGGTGTGGCCTCTGCCTCTGAATCACAGGGAGCATCTGCGCACCCTCAGCTGCAGCTCTGGCACCTCTCCAACACAACTTAGAACAGCAGATGCGGTGAACCCCATCCTGCCAGAGGGAGGTTCCCAGGATGCAAATGGCGGTCAGGACCTCCACTTGAGTCAGCAGTGAGAGCAAGCCAGATGCCTGACTTTGAAAGGTTTCTGGGCAAAGCGACATTGAGCCCTTGTAAAACTAGGTGCTGAAGTTGGGTTCTTACAGCAACAATTAGTTGCTTACAAAAGTGACCTGATTTTTCAAATGTGCTAAATATCTGACAGTTCCCATGGACTCCAATTAGGGCTGCTGGTTGCTCAGCAGTTTTGGAAATCAGACCATTTCTTTGGATGCCTAAATATGGGCTTAGGGATGCTGGCTCTAGCCACTCCAACATACAGATTCTGGTCATAATGTTTCTGCAGTAGAGGCAAATTAAGGTGAGCAGAGTTAGAAGTCATTTTAGAAAAGGAACCTGACTGCACTTTGAAAATCTGTCTGGTCTTCTGATATTATTAATAAATAAAATCGAAATTTATGTATTGTTTGTCAATAATAATCTGTGAGATAAAAGAAGAATACACATGTACTTCATCCTTTGGTATCTGCCATTCTGCTTGAATTTGGAGAGATGCTGCAGAACACCAGAAATGGGTTTTGAAAACCTGTCCATTTAATATACATTCCAGATGCCCATCACAAAACACAACGTACTTTACCACAGGGAAAGACTTGGACTTCCTTTTATCAAAAAGAAAAGAGAACAACGAAAAATAAAAGGACTGTAGTCAGTGATGAAACTTGTTCTGCAAGACTTCCTTCCCTCTGCCCCTCCTCCTTGCCCTCCACGGGGAGAAATACTTGGGTGACAGTTACAAAATACTTTTCATTCCCCTTCAAACTTCAGCCAAAGGAAGCTCTTGTTTGCTATCAGTGACATTTAATAGTCATCTAACAGTCAGGTTAGCCAGGAGTGAAAGTGTGCCATGCAATCTGAGTTTGCTCAGGTTCCTTGTAGAACTGGTGCATGTTAGACAAGCTCTGTTAGGGATATTCATACATCTGTCTTTTTAGCAAGCCTCTTCTAAATACCTCTTGACTTCCCAGCCACTCTGCCAGCTCTCTCACCACTGTCTGTTTAATGTGCCTCTCCACTAACCTGGAAATGTTAAGACAGGGTTGTGAGCCAGTGCAAGTTGTCTGAACAGTGACAGAAAAGTGCTCTTGCTAGAGTACTTGGCTTAAGCTTCTGTATTTGGGCCCCCAAAATAGGCATGCTTGGCAGGTTTGATATTAAATGAATTACTAATACTGGCTTTCAGCAAATTTCCTGCAAGGCTTTTACACTGATTTATTCTGCTGGCAAGACTTTTCTAAGTTCTGAAAACATATTTAGATATTATCACTAACTTATGTAATACTTACAGAGAGCATGGCAAGTAGTCTGGAAAGGGAGCTAATTTTCATTTGTATAGCTATAGAATCACGTAACTATATGTTTGCCCATGGCTTGTTTGCATGCTGATACCTGTCCCCATAATTTTAATGTAATTATGTAGAATCTTCGCCATGACTCACATAGGAAACTTCAAAGACAATGAAGTTCATTCATTTGTGCGCTATGCATTTCCCAAATTTAAACAGGAAAGTTATCATCAGAGCATCCCCCAAGGGGGAGTCCAAGTGATAATAGTTGCCTCCCATTTCCCAGTAAGTACTGCTCAGAGTATTAAGTAACTTTCTTATGGACGTTCCAAAGAGGGCAATGTATAACCTATGCCTTCACAGAAGGCAAAGAAATCCTTGCTTGCCTCCTGTAATGTATTTCTGCTGAACGCAGACAACTCATTCTTAAACATATTTACTTTGGGGCGACAAAGGCATCTCATAGTCTGTAATAGCAGTTTCACATAAATACTGTTTTGCTCAGGAGAGATTTTTCTATGGTAGTGGAGGTAATGCTTATTGTAACACTATTTCTCTCTTCTGTTTTCATTCCCTCTAAATGTCTGAACACTGATTCCCCATCTTCTGGTGTATATTTCTTCTAAATAAATAGAAGAAGCAATAGTACTCTGGGGCTGGCTGGCATAAAGTCTGTGTTCTTTGAGGAAAACCCTGTCATTCAGGTTTTTGATCCTCAGGGTGAAGGGGTCTGGGCATTCTGCAGAAGAACTAGCCATATAGGCTGTCCAGGATCTTGACTGTGGAAAGTTTGAAGAAACCTCTGACTGTACACACTGGAAAATGAGAAGATATTTCTTGCAGTGCTATGTGGATCTTACTATTTGAGAATATGAAAATTTCTGGGTTTTTTTAGTTCTGGCCCCTGTCCCATCAGTGCACTGAGGAGTTACGTTTGGAATTTTATTTGATTTTCCTCATTACTGATGGGAGAGGGAATTTTTACTTTTTAATCAACAAAAAAAGAGAGAATGCCCACCTTCACAAGACATCAAGAAATCAGGCTGCAGATACAGATCTCAGCAGTGCTATGCATACTCCTGTAACTCATCAACGATGTGATGTTCTCAGGTGGCAAACTTTAGAGACAGAGCTGCTGACACCTAAATTTAAAAGGCATCTTCACCCCCTGAACTACTTTCACCTCCTTCTCATCTGTCCCTGCTTCCACCCTGAATCCCGCCACAGTTCTATTGGCTCAAAGGAGGCCAAAGCTGGTGCAAATTTCTAGCAAGAAAGGAATAGAGAGGCACTGGAGGCAAGTATGGGCTAATCTCGTATGTACAGGAAATATTGCATCCCAGCTTTGCGCGGAGGCCTTGAAAACGTATTAATGGAAAAATTATTGCTTGTCTGACTCCTGCATAGACCAGTGTATGTAACTTTAATGAATATATTAATTAAATATAATTCCAGTTACTGACTGTTTAGTAATATAAGATCAATCATCCTAATAAAATATTTCTGTCTAGCATTTGGCATATAATTTTTCTGCAGATTATACATATATTACCCACAGAAAGCCCACCTGAATACTGTTCTTCTAAAAGATAACAAAGTTAAGCGTTCAGGATTTAGGAAATCCCAGCATTAAGGCTGTCTGTGCAACCTTACTTTAATCTCTGTTGTACCTATGTATTGTCCTGATGTATGGTGGCACAGTCACCCAGAGGTTTCTTCTCACAAGACCTCTGCCTCATTAAATTACTTAGGAAGGACAGTGCCCTGTAGATGTTTAATATTTCATTCTTTCCTTGTTCAATACACTGTTGCCTAATGTGTTATTCATTGAACACTATTCAAGTCTGCTTTCAAAAAAGAATATAAAATTTCCTTAAGGGCTTTCTATGGTGCTTACCATAATAGTGCTACAGTGATACACAAATGTTAATGAATCATTTCACAGATCAAGAAGAGAGGCACAGACAGTCAAAGTTGGTAAGCAATTTCAAATGTTTGCAACCTGTTTCTTATGATTATTTACTATCGTATTTCCAGAGCTTGTCTTCCACTAACTACAGCTGCAGCTGTGAGCATTCAGCATTTCTGCAACATGGTTCTACAGCCTCAAGTCAGAAAACCAGGAAATAAAAGAGAGGCCAGGCCTGGAAAGTCACTTGGAAGTCACCTAGATAGGGCTGCCTCCTGAAAACAAGCCAAGTTTATAAAACTGGTTTGAACCAGCCCTGAATTGAATTTCTCAGCATAAAAATTCCAGTCTGAGCTTAGAGAAAAGTTTTCCCCAAACTGGAATGTGCACACAAGTGTCTTGATATTGATAGACTGGCATTTTGTGACAAAAACATTGCATAGAAAAATTTCCAAACAGCTTCAGTTGCAGCAAAGACACCAGAAAACCAAATTAAGGTTGCCCCAGCAACGTTCAGTTTTTGCTATTTCTTAGTTTTTTGAGTGCATCATTAATAATAATCTTCTACCAGTACGTGTGAGCAATCTAGTTCCATATCAGTGAATGCATGCGTCTTCATTTTTACATATGCACAGACATAGATGTGCTACACCAGTGATACACCAACTGTCACTACTCTTACTTTTGTTTGTGAACTGTGATTAAGCAAGCTAGAAATAGTATATAAACAAACAGATAATCTGATACTTCTGACTTTTTTTTAAACAATGACTTTAAACTGCCTGAAGCTTTAGCTTACACTGGAGGATCTGTTTGTTGGTGATTTTCACAGCTATAAAGGACTATAAAGGCAATAAATAAACTTTAAAAATATTTCTGTATTTGTTGTTGCTGTATTATTTACATCTCTAGATAGGTTTCTGACTCAGGAAGGATATTATGCAGGGGGATGGAGGAGATAGGGAAGACTTTGTAATGGGAATAGGCTATACTTTTGCCATAGATGTTATTCAGAAAGAATTTTAATAAAACCACTGATTGTATTACATCAGTGCATCCTCTTAAATCCCATGGAGATTTTCCAAAACAGAACTAAGCTCTTTGCTTCAAACATCTTATCTATTTCTGTCACTACACAAATCCCCTAAATATTTCAGTCCCTGCAAGGCCAACTGAAATGGTAAATTACCTCGTATACTAAAGGGAAAACCACTGAATAGCGCAGGGTTTTGATCCTGCTGAAAACGAGGCTGCTGGGATTGAAGACAACTGCAGAAAAACCAGGATTATAAGCAGTATCATCCCCATTCAGCAATTACATTATTGCCTATTGGTAACACTCTTTATACTTCTCCTTGCTTTTCATTTGTCTGATGAGACATTCTGTTATTTTCCTAAGAGCATGTTGAAAGAGAACTGACAAAGGATGGCCTCACTTATTATTCTTTGTAATGGAAGTGTTTGCAGATAGGTCACCAGAGGCTACTGCTGCTTTTGGAAAAGCTGACGATAATACAATGAAAGCATTTCTGAAACCTAAGGCAGCCAATACTGTACTTTTACTTCTCTATTTTAGTGTCAAATGCTTTTCTTAGTGCCCTTTAGTTAATTCTGGAAACAGGTACTTTTTATTAGACAGATGGTTTAACCTGGGAATAAAGCTAGCAGCAACAGGGGACAAACCCAAGTGACTCAGATAGGGTTCAAATTCACTTACAAACTTATTCATAAAATTCTACAATGAAAGACAAATCCAAAGGACAATTAGCTGCTGCCATTACATAAATTATCTTTCTAACAAAACCACCAGAGCGTTAGCTGTGATCCCAGGAACTGACAGTTCATAATGATGACATCAGCCTACAAAGGGAAAGCAGAAAGAAATGCATAGAAAGTATTATTATCCTCCCATATTTGCTAGGATTATTATTTGTGGCTTGTGGTACCATCACTCTTGTGACACAGACATTCACTTGTAAGCTTTGCCACTGGCTTTTTTTAAAGACATCCTTATTGGGAAAAGACATAAGGATTCTATCTTAGGAAAAATCCTGAGTTTTGTGGCTTTTCCACAAACCTTATTAGCAATTCTGAAGTTCAAGGACAAGCCAGGAAGCAAATGACATCCTTATTAACAGAGAGCAGACTCCAAAACACATACCTGTAATTCTGATGTCCTTTTAGAGCACCCATGGTTGCATATTATTAAATACGGAAGGGACATTTCAGTCATAAAAGGCTGATTGATCTTTTCAAATTCGACAGTATTTACGTGAGTAAACAGGTTGCTGGCAACTCAGAGTGAAACTTGCTCTGCCCCTCAATTATGTAGGACACCTTCAGGAAAAGTCTGGGCATACATCTTGCTGTACACTAGCAAATGCACATCAGTAGCACAACCCCATCCCAAGGCCTTGGGACAGGACCCAGTGCTCTGAACTCCTCAGAAATCAAAACTGCCTTGATACCACACTAGCGTTGGCATGAACATATCTTCCTCTGACAGCCTTCGGGACAACTCCAAGTCAACCTCTGTCACATCAAACATCTCTTGCTCCCCTTCTCATTTCTCCATCCTTCCCCTTGCCCCACCAGCACTGGCCCCTGCACTGCCTTCCTCTAGAATGCAGAGAATTTGGGATCTTCCCTCTCACTTCAGGGGTGCATCTCCTCCTGATCCAAACAGCCCCCCACCTGGCTTGCTGCAATGGCCCTGCTCAGGATAAATGCATGCCTCATGGCTGTTCTGCTTCCTGGTCCTGTAACAAAATTGCTCACTATTTGCCAGCACTGTTACACCTTAAGAGCAAGCAGCATGGTCAAGATGCCTGATTGATCACAGGTGTCTGTTTGGTATCTAGATTTTAAGATGCTGCTACAGCTGCACTAGCAGGAGTGTGTACTGCCTGTGAACTGACTATGGTGCATGGACTCAGAAAACTCCCTGCTAGGCTTTTTAAAGAGGCCAACATATTTACATGCTTCCAAGAAGGAAGTTCAAAAAATTAATATAGTTTTCTGTCATACAAAGGTGACATAATAATACCATTATCTTTTGCTGTTCTGAATCAAAACTTGCTCTCAGGAGGATGGGGAAGGGAGCCTTCATCTCTCTTTTTCTGGAACTTTGTTGAAGGCTGACACCTAAAACACAGTTATGTGAGTTGGACACAATTTTTTCCTGCAAGAGGTCAGAAAGGTGAAATCCCAATTTCCTCTGCCTTCCCTGAGGATAGAGGCCACAGCATATTTCTGCTGAGCAGCACTGTGAATGTTTACACTTTTCTTGGGAAACATCTTTCTTTCTCTTCTTTAAACAATTTATGATGTTTTCTGGAAAGCAAGGGCAGCAGCAGTACATTCAGACCAAGTTAAAAAGCCAGAGGTTCACACCCACCCCTGGATGGAAGCTTGCCAACTGACAGTTTTGAACCAAAGTCAAAGAGGGAGTTCTAACCCGAAGTTTGGTTTTGTGCAGTTTTCAATTGTTTGGGAAGCAGTGGCAGCCTCTTTTCAAATAGAACCTCAGCAGAAGATGAGGATGAGGAAGTGATTTGCAGCCGCAGACACACACACTCACTGTTTTACAGGCAAGTGGCTCCATCTGCAACATCCCAGGTACAGCGCCCAAGGACTGCTCCTGATCTGTGCAGGTCAAGAGAAGGAAAGAGGCAAGTCTGGTGCTGCAATGAGCGCACATTCCCCGTGAGTAAGGGTTGCCCAGTGACCTCCCTTCTCCTTCTGACATGGCAGGACTCTGCAGGCTTCCCTCCATGGGGCTCTTTCTCAATACTGCAGCTGAGCCACAGTCCTGCAAAGCAATGCTGGAACTATTAGAGAGGCAAGAGTGTTGTTGCCAGGCAGTGCTCAAAGCCACTTCAATCCTTTATGGAAAACAATGATGTTTAAAAGAAAAAGTGCACTGTATGTGTATGCAAAGAGCTAATTGAAGTTAGCAATAAAAGAAGGCTTAGCTGATCTGTGTAGTATTTACTGAATTCTCCCAGCTATGATATACAGCTTCCTTGAATTTGATATCTTAATTGCATCTACCATTTCTTTGGGCACAAAAAGAGAGTACAAGACAGGCATACCCCCTGGTGTGCAGGCTGCCATCAGCTGGCATTTAACCCTTATAGTACAGAACAGTCCTTAAATACAGGAGAAATGAAGACAGATGTGATTAATACTTGAAGCTGTTCATTGGTTTCTGTCATCTTGGCAGAGGCTGCAGCAGCAGTTATCAGATTGGTGACAACCTTCCCATATCAAGATTCTGGTGTCCTGAACATGAAAAGGACATGGAACTGTTGGAACAGAGGAGGGCCACGAGGATGGTCAGGGGACTTGAGCATCTCATGTATAAAGACAGGCTGAGAAAGTTGGGGCTCTTCAGCCTGGAGAAGAGAAGACTGCGTGGAGACTTCATAGCAGCCTTCCAGTATTTGAAGGGGGCCTATAGGGATTCGGGAGAGGGACTCTTCATTAGGGACTGTAGTGACAGGACAAGGGGTAATGGGTTCAAACTTAAACAGGAGAGGTTTAGATTGGATATAATGAAGAAATTCTTTCCTGTGAGGGTGGTGAGGCACTGGAATGGGTTGCCCAAGGAAGTTGTGAATACTCCANTTTAGATTGGATGAAGAAATTCTTTCCTGTGAGGGTGGTGAGGCACTGGAATGGGTTGCCCAAGGAAGTTGTGAATACTCCATCCCTGGCAGTGTTCAAGGCCAGGGTGGACAGAGCCTTGGGTAGCATGGTCTAGTGTGAGGTGTCCCTGCTTATGGCAGGGGGGTTCGAATTAGATGATCTTAAGGTCTTTTCCAACCCTAACTATTTTATGATTCTATAATCAAGGTTTGTACAATCAAAATTCCCAAAAGTATGGTGCAATCTACAAAACTTCTAGGAGGCCCATTTGGACCACTGATTTCTGATGTTACACATTTCTGATGTTCCTTTGGCTAATCTGTTTTAAAATGAAGGCATTCAGGTTTGGTTTTATTTTCCATAGAATTGTTAGGAGTTAATACAACTGTTTTCTCACTATGGGCTCTGAAACACTAGAACACAATCTCAACCTGAATACTGTTCATCTAGTGCCACTTTCTAGTCAAAGATTTCAAACCACTTTACAAAGCAGTAATGAAACAGCCAAAACTCACAATACTCCATTGAGTTCAACAGGATTCACTCTTACCTCTTCTGATACTTCCTTTCCTCATGAAGAGAAACCATAGTTATAAGTAATTAGCACAGATTTTGCAGCCCAGGACACTAGAATGTTGTCTGTGACAAAACATTCCCTAAAATGGCAATGCTCCTATGCTTCGGATACCATAACTCACATTCACTTGTCCATGAATTAACTGTAACTTATTCCTGATAATAATCACTTGCTCACAGGTTCTGAACTACAGACCTATAGAGCTACGTATGACTCCATCTCAGTTTCTCCATGCTGAATTCCTCTCCACTTCAGAATAAAGCCCAGACTGTTATTTTTAGATAGCAACCAACAACATAAGTCAAGTATTCTATAACCACGCAGATGTCATTAAAAATGGCCCTTCAACTATTTGGTTAGTGATTGATGAACCTACCAAAAAAAAAAAAATTAAAATAAATAAAAGGGCTGGACAAAACTGTTCAGGAACATCAAAGTGTAATGAAGGCAAGTCTCTCATCCAATTCACACAGAGAGATTTCTTTGGAAAAATTATAAACCAGACTTGATGGTTTAGAAAGGACCAATCGCAGCTGAGAATTCAAAAATAAGACAACAAAAATACAACAACAAAAATACAGCACAAGAACTACGTTGGCTAATACTAAGGCCATCAGACTAAACTTACACATTGCACAAAGACTATATTCACTGTGAGAAATACCTATTTGTATCAATCTGGATGGAGAAAATTCCCCCCCCCCAAGTCAGATGTAGCAGCTTAGACAGGAGACACAAATTCTGCATCAGGAAATTAGCCAGGTAATTAAGTATTTGGCAACAAGAAAAAAAAGCTACAGGCACAGATGGATTCCCAGCTGAGATTTTTAAGCTTTTGGAAGTAATATTTTCTCCTAAGCTGTTTAGAATCTTTAATGATGTTTTTAAGTGAAGGGCAGTTAGAACTGAGTGAATCTGATTTAAATATTGTCATCTCTAATGAAGACAAACCAGTAAGTCTCTTGCCATTTGCCATGCCGTTTCAATATCAAAATTACCTTCAAATAATTTGGCAATCAGATTGGAAAACTGCATAAAGCTCTCGATTAGCAGAGATAAGGTTGTCTTCAGTACTGGCAGGTGGACAACATCTGGTAGCTTGTGGATTGAGTCATTAAAGGAATGAAAGTGACATCATTAAATGCCGTAAAAGTTTTTGTTACGGTCAATGCGGATAACTGTTATAAGCATGACAGATAATGTAGGAGAAGCAGATCTGAGCAATTAAAACAGTGAGATCAGGCCATTCATTTTGCAGGAAGAAAGAATCTGTACAGTTTTGAAGGAGTGTGTAGGCAACAGTGACCTCTCCCTTCCACCTCTGCTTTTCATCCTGTTAGGAAAAGACAAGTACAGCAGATCCAGATAGCAATAAATGAGGAAACAGCAATAATTAACTAAGCCAGAAGATACAGGTGGAGCAGGTAGGTTAAATGAAAGTTTTGAAAAATCTACTGACGGATATTTACTGATAGCTGACGGAAAGGTTAACACTGAAGAATAAGCAAGATGCCTTTTTTAGAGTACTAGCAACAGACATAAGTATGTCCATAACCCTGACATGGGCAAACTGATCCAGATTGTTTTAGGCTGATGTTACCCAATACACAAAATCACATTGGTGACTAATTGACTAACTGGTAAGTACATCTTGGTTGGATGCAGCCAGTATTGTCTCCATTAAAGCATCTTTTGCCTGCTCACATTCCCAAATATTTTTAAGAGACAAAAATAATTTTCAAAAGTGCAGAATTGGTGAAAGAAAATACCAAACACTTGGTAAGGGATCAAGGACTGTCTGGTCACCTTGCTTTAATGAGAAAGAGAATGCATCTGTGGGATTTTCGAGATGTTCCCAGAATCTGTCAGAGGGAGCCAGGAGGGCGATGATGCTGAGATGCCACGAACTACTTCAAACACATTACTTCTACTTACTTGATGAGTGACATAATTCATCACTAAGTTTACACAACACATACCCTAGAGACCCTAACTTCAGCTTCTCAGAACTCCTGTATCTCAGGCCAGATATAGATAGTACACCTCTGTTATTATGGTACAGAAAGTACTAAAATATTTCATATAGAACACTCATTATTAACTATACAGAGGAGTCCAAAGGAATTAAGTGTCTAGATCCCATGAACTTTTCTGCCTTACTCAAATAAGTTCTAAAAGCTCCAGCAATTTGTAGGTTGAAAATTACTTTGTTTTCCTAGCTTTGTTTATAATTTCCTTGCATTTCAATCCCTTAAGTTGAAATCCCACTTGAAGTTAAAGAGCTTTACAGTCATTCTTTCAGCATTTTAAAAATATTCATTGTTAAAACACATACATGATATTAGCTACAGTTCAGTAATTTCCTAAAAAAATATCAATATAATAAAGAATTTTTATCAAAAACGGGAAAGAAAAGCCTCAGAGTAAACTCTTCTACCTTGTTCTATTTGGTTGTGGTTTGTGTTCTTTTGTTTGTTTTTTCTTAAAACACTTTCTGGGGATCAAGGTGTAAGAGACAAACACAGAAAATCCTGCTTTTTACTTTGACTACAGAGTCCAGCAACCACTTCAACAGTTTTCAGTTCCCAAATAATTCTAGGCCTTCTTTTTGTCTGTAAATAGGAAAAAGCAGGCCTTCAAAGCACAAGAGAATTAACTGAAGGAAGGAAAGTCATTGGACTTTGAGATATCAAGGCCAGGCTGGATGAAGCATTGGGTGACATGGTTTAGTGTGAGGTGTCCCTGCTTATGGCAGGGGGGTTGGAACTAGATGATCTTAAGGTCCTTTCCAACCCTAACTATTCTACAATTCTATGATTCTGTATCACAAAAGCATTTATAGAAATGTATTTTGAAAAAGTTGTTATTTCAAACCTCTGGGAAAAGGTAGAATTTGCAGGCCACAAGCAGAGATAAAGAGGCAATAATTAATTCTATGGAAGGTCTGTCTAAGGGCATAATTTCAAAACACAGCAGTGAGCTTAATAAGGCTGATACAAAAGACAAAAGTTAATTACATGAGTAAGTAGGGGAAAGACTTCTTCTAAGGAAATTCCCATTGTGTTTCAGTCCCCTAAATTGAAGAAGGGTGCCTTTTCCCAATGATTTTTTCCTGGTGGTGAAAAAAAAAAAAAAAAAAAAGATAATTAAAAGTTATTAATTCAGAAGTAAAACAATTTCTTCTTTCAGGATAATTTACAGACGTGTATCACTGGCTACAGGGGAGAATGTGGGTTGAAAGGTAACTTCATGCAGATATGTTAGAGTCAACCAGAACATGTGGACATTAACTGGATATTTAAAATTACATAATATTGGAGAAAAGGTGAAATTACCACTTCCTACATTAGTACTATAACAAGACTTGTGAGTTTATGCCATAAAAAGAAATGCCTTTAGCACCAAAATGTGAGTAATAAGCCTAATTTTATTAATTCAGGTCAGTGCATATTTGAGACCTGGTTATATAGATAGCAACATCAAAGCTTTCTTCTATAGAAAAAAAAAAATAAAATTAGAGCCATACAGACTTCTTTCGATATTTTGATGAGACAGTCTCAAGTGGAGCTTTGTTATGGACATATGGAATTCGTTTGCATTAACAGAAGAAACATGTNCATCAAAGCTTTCTTCTATAGAAAAAAAAAATAAAATTAGAGCCATACAGACTTCCTTCGATATTTTGATGAGACAGTCTCAAGTGGAGCTTTGTTATGGACATATGGAATTCGTTTGCATTAACAGAAGAAACATGTTCAGTATGCCAAGAAGTGATCCATCCTGCAATTAGCAGTGCCTGTAAACACACAGAATATCATGTTGACATCCACACTACCTAAAACTTTAAGCAAGTATTAAGACACAGATTGAGCTGACTCAAAAAAGCCATAGTCCAGGACTATGCTGGAGTATCCTAAATTAGTTCGGAAATGGACTGTCAAGAACACACCAAGCGCCCAAGAAAAATCTTAGGATTCGATAAATGTTACAAAGAAATTTTACAATTTTTTTAATGGCACAAACAATAATATTTTGTTCTTTTGCTTCTGTCTTACAATTTTATTAAAGAACATTGAAGATATAAGAAAGATGCAGGAAAAAGAAAAAATAGGTCAAATACTGAACAAACATCCATTAAAAATATCCTCTGGTATTCTAAGACCAAAGTTTCTTCTTTTTCCTCTGTGAGACACAGCTTTGTCTTCTGAATAAAATTATTTGTATTTGTTTCACTTCTGGGTGCCAATTTAGAGTGCACTCAAAGAATTCCAGCACATTCATCAGGCAGAATGTGTATTTCAGGCATCCCTACAGCTTGTACTTTCTCCACTGAAATATTTCTAAGTGCTTATAACCCTGAACTTATTCAATGTTTTCGCCTTCTTCAGCTCAAAAAATGTGGTGGAAGACAACATGTAGTGCAGAAGCAGATCAGAAGGAATTCTCCTGACAAAGTTACTTTGTCATTCATAAAGCCTAGTATGCTACCAAAAGGGGTTCAGAAATGGAATAAATTGGTAGTAAATGTCCTTGTGATTCAAAGATCAAGATTTTAAAATTTAACTTTTGATTAAACCAGGATTCACAAACCTTCTTTCTCACAAATCACACTTAAGAGTGATGTGCAAGGGTTTTTATAGCTTTTTCTTATTTGCAGGCTCCATTAGGAAGAGTGGATTGGAAAGACAGAAGCATCACAGGCACATCTGCATACAAAGCCAATGCTGCAGCTGTGCAGGTTCTCTGCCTGTATGCCAGAAACACTAGTGGCCAGCCATAAACTTTACAGACCGTGACACAAACCACACCAGCTACTCCTTAAAACTTTCAAATAAGCACTGTGATTTTTTGTCAGTAGCGCTTGGAGCACAAGAAGAGGCTCTGCAATTATGTACTAAACACCCTCATTACCCTAATTCAACCCTCTCCTTAAATTTTCCCTTTTCCATGGTATAATTGCTCTGCTTGCAATGATAAATACTCTGTATCTTGCTGCTTAGTGCTGCCTTGCACCAACCTAAGCCCTACCCAAATCCACTGCAACGCTTGCAGGCCCCAGCTGCTTTTGGGATTTCAGGTTTGGCTTCTTCAGGTGATTTCCAATGGTTAGAATGACTCCTTTGGCTTGTGGCTGACTCCATGGACTGAGGCTGTGTCTACCATTTTATTTTAACTGGCTTGATACCAGTTTGTCTAAGAAGCTACAGCAAATGAAGGCACACTTGATAAAGGTTCTGTCATATCAGCAAAACTAGCACACGAAGATGTTTTTTATTCAGCTGATAAACACTGCCTACAGATTACCAAATTATTTAACAAAGCCAGTCCTCTGCGCTTCTTTACTCTTCTTTTGCCTCTCCTTTCTGCAGTGGTAGGCACTGCTTTCTTGTTCTCCATGAAGTGTCCAGCAGAAAAGCATGAAACAGTGTCTTAGTATTCCAAGAGTAAGTTTCTTCTGTCTCCAAGAGCACAGCCTGACTCCAAGAAGTCCTGGAGGGATCTGCAGGCCAAACAGACCTGTTTTCTAGAGTTCTTGCTGTCTCTTCCCAAGTAGCTGACACCAGTCCCTGAGAACGGGCCCAGGGGCTCCTTTTTTTCTCAGGCCAGAAACATCCCAAGGAAGATCTGAATCATGGAGAGCTATTTCCAGTAGGTGATTTTAGCTCTGTGGTTTCTCTCCATGACTATAATGCCTGAAGGATCTTGGCTCACATGCTGGAGGTCAACACACCTTTCCTCCCCTTTCCAGCTCATGAAGGACGCTGACAATCACCGCACCCTGCAAAGACTGTTCCTCATTTGAAGACTGTTTCCCCAGTTTCTGAACCTGAATAGCAGTTGAGTAGAGAGAGCTGCAGGTCCAGCTGGACCATGAAGTCGCTATAGCCTGCACTCACACAGAGGGGATGTAGCTGTATCCAGAAAAAAGACCAAGGACCCTAAAAGAAAACCTCATTTCACATAATGTCTCTCTCTCTTTTTTTTTTTTTTTTTAACACTTTTGTTTCTTTACAGCCTCTCACACATAATAAGGACACAGCATCTGGGACATGAACAAGGTTGGACCCAAATTTGAGGTGCTTGTACTGTGCCTTTACTATCAAGGCTGCAAAGAAATGCAGTGAGGAAACAGACGGGAACTAACCTTGAAGATAAATTTCTCTTAGCCTTTATGCTACTCACTACTTTTTCCATATTTGCTTGTAAGACCCCACAATCTATCACCAGTTGTCATAGCTACCAAGGGGGCAGATTTTAAATCTTAAGTGCATGCCAACATCCATTCAACAGAAAGATAGACTAGGTCTTAAATCTGTAATTCTCTTCACCAAGAGTTAATGATTCAGCCAATTCAGGCATTGCAAGGCACACAAAAATTAAAAATATAATGAATAAAAGAAAATAAGTTATAACTAGGCAATTTTTAAAATGTGCTTAAATCACTGATCCAACCCAAAGCAAACAAAAACAATCATTTCACAAAACTGAAATGTGTGGCACCAGAATGTACTGCTGGCTGGTGTTTTCATAAGAACTCTATTGTTTGAAGTAGCTAACATTGCCAAAAGATACAATAATTTTATTACATTGGCTTAATGAACAGTAAACTGCTCTGTATACCATAAAATGGAGGAAAAACTTGAAAAGAAGCAAAATTTGTAAACTGAAACATCTCAGCTGCATGCCTTGGCCATGAATCAGTCCAAAGGAAATATTAAATATAAAAAATTACTTCAGGCTCAAAATTACCCAAATTTTATCAAAAGCACAATACCTAGCTGCTTGTTTTTTTGTAATAAATTGGATATAGACAGCTGTAACAGCAAAAGTTTGGAAGTCTGTGATTAAGGTAAATGCAGAAGGCATGTAAATTTAGACAGCTAGTCAGTGGAAAAAAAGGAAGACATGATTAATCAACGGCATTAGATGGAAAAATTCTTTACATATAATTGTAAGGAGCAACTGTGGTTTAATTGTAGCATTGAGAGAATATGTCTTTCAAATGCTAAATTATTCATCTTGTTAAATACTTGAATGATCTTTTCTTAAATCTTCATGTAGGAGGTAAAAATTCTACAGACAATACTTAAGGGAAGATACTGGAGGAAAATCTATATGAAAAATGTAGATGTCTCTTATCTGCCAAGGCTGGTAAATAGTAAATATGAAAGGAGAAAAAATGAAAAGGATAAAAGAAAAAAAAAGCCCAAAACTGAAGGGAAAGCCATTATTTGAGAAGCTGGTTTCTTAGAACAACAAATAGTGAGTCATCATAATAGAGAAAGAATTAGTCATTCTTTGCAATGCTACACAGTACGTCCTCTTCATGAGTTATGCAGAAGATATGCAGAATATGGACTAGACTCTAAATCAGGACATAAATGGCTGATTTTTAACAAAGGTTCAGAGAACAGTGAACCAAAGGCTGAAATCCCATGCATTATAGTCTGTGTGCTGCAGCATCAAGCTGTCCACAGAATACAAACTGGATTCAGGCAGGCAGCTCAGAGAGGCAGTTAATCACAAAGCCTAATCCTGACGTCTCATACAAGCAAATTACCCTGGATTATACCAAGAGATTGCTAGAATGAAGATGACAAGAACAGGATTAGGCATTCCTTCAGAAACCAGTCAACTAACTGTTGACATCATCTATCAGGATTCCACCAGTTATCTGTCTTCCTGATGTTATTTTTATAGGCAAATGGAGAAAGATTGGGCCAAATAACCAAATTTTTTTCCACATGGAAAGTAGTCCAGATTGAAGTATATAAAACAGAATAACTTGTTCTACCCCAAAATATCACATGGAATTATGCAAATACAGTTATTTTGAGAATAAATATTCCAGATTTATTCTTGAATAACTTAATGTGGAACACATATCAATGAAAGAATAATTTTTTTTTAAATCCACTTCTAAATGCAATTAAATTAAACTTGAATGAGACATTCCTATTATTTTCTTTCATAAATGCTTGAAAAAAATGTGTTTCAAACATACATTTTACTCCAATCCTAGTTAACTTCCAATGAAAGTAGAAACTGGTTTTTTTTCTCTTTTTAGCTTAACCTGTTTCCAAAGGATACTAAATTAAAACAAACAAGCAACACTTTTAATTGAGGATAAGTATGTAAATGTAGAGATATATGGAAAAGTTGTATGGCAGTGTATCATCACATTAATGTATTTCTTAATTTCCACATGTGGACAAGACTTTGGTATCCAGAGACAGACTACATTAGTTGTGGAATAAGGATATTTGTACTCACTTGTAGTAATAGCATCATAAAAGTGTGCCAACAAAACACAGGATCAAACAAAAAACAAAACATTCAAAAGAAAGATTGAGAGAAGCAATTCACTGTTCTGTTAGTGAACACAAACAGGTTTGTCAGGCTGTTGAATGCACGCTACATCTTGCACTTAAGGCATACGCTAAGTAAAATATGATTAAAGAACAGCTGTGGATCCATAATGGACAAAGGACACCTCAGAGCCCCCTGTCTTCTCAGCATAAGAATGACAGTTTTCTTGTAAGAACATGCTGAAAGCCTCTTGCCTTACTGCACTTTTACAGCCTCTGAAAGGCTCAGATTATTTCTTCTCATCAATCTCTGTTAGCACGGCAGTGTTTTCTGTTTGTTTCCACTAGACCTAATACAGTCAACAAACTAAAATGCACCTTACCCCATCTGACCAGGAATGCTCTTTCTAATTTATGTTTATACTTAATGGCATGCTCAGGTTTATGCTGTGCTAGGTGTCTCTTCCAAAATATTTCACTTCTTATAGAAGAGCCAAGTTAGCCAAAAGAACAGTTTGTCTGCATAGAGAAATGATAGGTTATCTACATAAAGGAGTGACACCTTGAAATCCTGCCAAGTGAGAAAAAGGTCAGCTATTTGAGCAAGCAGTGAACACGTAGCTCCCATCCCTCCCAGGCCTGTTCAGATGTATCATGTGAACTAAGCCTCAAGAGGGACAACTAGCATTATCCTTGTCTTGTTTAACCTGGCCCTTTCACAACTAGCTTTTTCTGGGTTGTTGGTTTTTTTTTGTTGTGTGGTTTTTGTTTTTTGTTTGTTTGGGGTTTTTTGTTGTTGTTATTGTTGTTTGGTTTTGTTTTTATGAGGGCTGCTTGTATGGTGACCATAATTTATTTGTATTTCCCAAAGTGTTTTGTGTTCCAGCTTAGCTTTTTCTACAAGCAAAATGCTTTGAATCTAAGAGGGAAGGAGGAAAGAGTTGGGAAAGGGTAAATTCCCTTTCTTTTAAAAAGGCTTTTACTTGAATGAATTTATAATCACATAGTTCTTAAGAAGACTTACAGCAAGATCCACATGAGAACCACCTCAGGATTTACACAGAACAACCAAGACACCTCTGTTTAGGTTTGGGGCTTCATCTCTGGACCTTCCAAGTTCAAGTGCCAGCTGGAGCTGCCCAGTGCCTCGTCTGATTCCCACATTCCCAGGTACTTACAGCAGCACCACACAGATGGCCGGAACTGCTCATCTTTTTGATGCCAAATTTAGCTGCTGACAAAGTAACAAGGATTCAATAACAAGCTGTGTTTCTTCTGGGGCCCTCTGAGAGATGAACATTACAGTAGGCACTCTTACAGCTCACCTAACCTTTGGCAACAAGTCACATTACAGTATCCTCTGACAGTATTTCTCCTGTTCCTAATGCTTCTTGTATTTCTTGTTTTCCAGGAGAAAAGCTTACATAGGAAGGGTGGGGATTGCCTCCAGCCAGCTTCACAGCCAGCCTGGTGCTGACAGCACTTTCCTAGAAAAGAGATAGGAGATAAGGTTTTTGACAGCCTCAGGCTGAGGAAGGCGAGTAATTCCTCTCTCCCTCTCTCTCTCTGTCTTTCCTAGGCAAACACTCCAACCACTCCACTATTTTGCTTAAGGCAAACACAGCTACCACCTTCCTCCCCCGCCAGCCCAGTCCTCTCTAAACAGCCGCTTGTCTCTCAATTCTGGGGACTGCCCCAGACTTTGAATCTAAGGGGAACAGAGGAGCTAGGTGCTTGAAAAGCGTGCACGGATAGGATTTTCAACATGCTGCTTTTTGGAAACCTCCATGATAGTTCTAGGGAGCAATTTGCTCAGCAGGAAGGCTGTGATTTTCTCCATGTGGCTTTTCCAAATGCCTGCTTCTCAGCACAAACCCTGTAGAGAGCTTACTTATGTTATGCAAGGCCCTGGGTTGTTTTTTGCAGGATGGCCAATCTCCACTGCTGGGTGGATAAGGAGATTGTCTCTTGCCTCTCTGCCTATTTGCCAGGCTGCCACTGCACAGTTTTCCAAACCATGCTGTGCAATTGCAATTGTGCATCCTTCTCTACTAGAGCTGAAGTTGTGTCAACCTCCACGTTGCCCACCTAAATGAGAAGTGCTACAGGAGATATCCTCAAGGCATTTGTGATCTTTTTTGAATCTCATAATTGGGAAAGTTTTAAATATGTTCCTGAGTTCAAAGCTAAAAATGACATACAGAAAGAATCCTTTACAAATTAATCTTCTCCTCAGCCTGAATTTGATATGCCATGCAACTAAAAACATCACCCCAAAATAGTGGTTACACCAAGTTGCAGTGATCTGATGGACTTCAGTTGACTTAGTACTGGTAAATACTAGTTCAGGTTTTCTCCTAGACAATATGAGAAGATTAGTCAGAGTGCTTTGTTGGAAACTAGGGAGATCTGTGCGTGAGAGAGAGAAATAGAAAACATATGATTTTGAGATATTGGAGAATTAGATTAAATGAAATCATCATAGAAATGTTAGTGTCTGCAATGGTCAGGGTTGTGTTCCAGATTCAGTACCAGATTCAGTACCAAATTCAGTATTATGTGCTCACTCCCAAAAGAGGATGGCTGATAATTGAAATCAAAGTAATAATAAAGGAGCTATTTACTTGCTCTCTGATTGAGACTCCAAATTCTCATCAAATCAGGAGCAAATACAAAAAGTGAATCTGATCACTTCTATTTGGGGGTAGGGGGTTTGAGGGGGATGGTTTGATTTGTATTCAACATGCAGATATGGAAAGATGTTGTTTTCTTTTTTAAAAACATGACTCGATTTTGTTGATTGTTGAAAATTAGCTTCATGAATATTTCAGCAAGGAAAAAGCATTTCATCAAGTATTCACAGACTTCACAGAGCTAATACACAATTGACTTAAAATAACTTATGTTTACAAGGCTGTATTACATGGAAAAAGAGCAACTTGGTTGGTCCAAAGCAGGGTATTACTCATCCCAGATATCAAAGCAAAAGATCTCTGAACTTTTTGGAGGCAGGCAGAGTGAAGAACATCACAAAGAACATTCCTCACCAGGCTATATAATTTTAAGAGCAATAGGTCTGGATCAAATCCAGAACTTCTGAACTGAGTACCTCTATTTTGCCTCCTGAATTCTCTTCAGCCTTTCAGTGAATGGACTAGACAAAACCAGGTGAAATGCTGAAATATTTATGGATTTAACAATACTGAAAATCAAAATCACATCAATATTTCTGATTAAATAGCTTTCATAGCCTATAGCAAGATTTCCTTGGGAAATCACAACTTTGTGACTAAGAACCAGAACAAATTTGGCTACCAGCTAGGATAAGTATGTACAAACATTCTTGTCTGACAAACTGGCTGGAAGCCCATTTAGTAAAAATTGTCACCGTCTTCCTGTTGATTTACCAAACACAAGGTTGAAAAAATCTGTTGAGTGGGTTGGAGTTCATATATCAAATCTAGAAGGCATACAGTTTTCACATATGAAGTGCTCTAGTGGTGTACTTTCTGCTATTTTGAAGGCACATCTAATAAAAGTCATCACTAACATATGTTTGCTAGGCTTTTTACTAAAGCAAGCCACCATCACATCTACTGGGGAATTCATGCTATAATGGAATTGCTTTGAGTCTTGTTATAAAAGGTGAAATTCAGAAAAATCATCTTAATCCAATGTGTAGTCTCTTCTAATCTGATATTCCCCAAATACACTCTGCGTTTTCTGAGTGGCAGTAAACAACACATTTTCTATGAACATCAGCAACAGTGTTTGTAAATGCTCTGCTTGCAAGTTTAGCACTTTGGCTCTTAGATTTCATGACAGGACGATGTCCAAGAAACATTTTCCTTATCTACAAAACACCATGGAAGACCAGGGCAGACCCCAGAGATCTGAAGATCTAGAGTAGCAGGCTTGTGATTTTGGAATTATGCTGTTGAAAATATATGAAAACATATGTAATTACATTTCTATCATGTAAACTGTATTACCCAAACATGGTCATCTCAGTAGATTAACTGATTTTACAAATCTTGCCATCTTTATCTGTCTAGAAAGATATTCCACTGCTGTAGATAAGTACAAGTATGTCAATTCTCACCAGAACCTGAACTAGCTTGAGGGGATAGCAGAAAAAAACTCATGTTGGACGTACAACCAGAACTCCCTGGATAGATGAGTTGAGCTTAAACCCAATAATTATTTTAGCTCCAAGACACTAGTTCCAGAATAACCTTAAGCTACAGATAAATGTCAGTTTTTAATTTGGAGGTTATATTCATATCTATATTATATGTCACATTTGTGTGATAATTACAAAGACAATAAAATGAAGGCTAACTGATCAATTACTAATGTTTCGTATGGTGTATCTGTAATCCTAGCTTTGCGCATATGCAGTCTTTATGAAGAGTATATCCTACAGACATTTGTAGACACTTCTAAGCAAGTGTTATCCTAGTTGATATCCTAAACTTCTGAAGTTTAAAAGGTTTTCCAGGTTAAAGCCCTGCATAGGCCTATTAATTGGTTATAATTGGTGTGACTGCCAATTAATATATTTAAATTCTTCTATTTTTGAGATTATATTGTGTCAAAGTATGTCAGTTTTCATCTTTGACTAAAGCATGATTTCTTTTTTCTAATTGAGCTTGAGAATGATATTGTAGAAAAATTGTTATTCCCAGTGCATATTTGGCAGAATGACAAACCAAAACAATGCAGTGTCCAAATATACTTCACAACTGGTATTAAATTGTAACATGAACTCAGCTGGACTCAGTAGCAGAGACAAGTAATTATCTCTCTCCTTATCCCACTACTCTCCCAGAATGAGGGAAAGATTGTGCAATCAGCAGTGACAACATACAGTGAAGTTCCAGGTATACACACATGCTACCTGAGAAGATCAGACCTTTGCTATGCATCAGCATAGATTTGCAATTAATGCTAGTGTGAAGGGTTTTTTTTTTGTCAAAAAAGAATGCAATTAAACACTGAAATGGTGCTGATTTGAGATACCATTGAATAGTTTGTGTCACATAACTCTCTAATGAGAATCAGTTTCTTTCATAGCAAGCCCTAAATGTTATCAATCAAAATGCAGTTCCCTAGGGATGTGGACACCCTTTGAAATAATATGCTATCAGGATAAATAAGGACACTTCCATTTCTCAGCGTCAATGGAAAAGCGCTCAAAGCTTTTGGCTGCCTGTTTATGAATTTTAATGAGGCCTGGATTTGTCTCACAGGGAGGCAGCGTTAGCTTTCAAAGTGATTCAGACAAGTCAGTACAATATTAGAAAACAGTACAAAAGCATGAGCGATAATATAATAAAGCACTTTGATGAAGCTATGCTGGGGAAGGCAGGCCGGCTTATATAAAATCTCCCCCACTGTTTCTCCTCCTAAACTCAAAATTACCAACTTTGGATCTTAGTTTCCAATGTCGTTTTCACCTTTTGTTTCTAAGTCGTTTAAGCAAAAATAGAGGCTGATTGTTACATTTTGGTCTCAGACGGAGGATGATTTGACACTTTCCAGCCACCAGAGGATTACAAGGCAGACTGAAGTTAATTTTGGCTTTTGAAAATGTTTGCTTATTTTAATTACTTCAGCAGGGTATTTAAACACAGCGTATGATTTATCTTAGCAGAACCTAATCCAATATCAAGGCCTTTGAGGTTCCCCGTCTAACCTCTACTCTTCAAGTCCCCTAGACACGTGCACACATCTACTTTCTGCAGCAGCCCTGCAATGCCTTTGTCCAAACCACAGCCACAGATGCAGGGGAAAGCTGCCTTGGCTGGGCCTAGAATCCTACTGTAGCCTCTTTTTCTTGCTGTGTTTCTTACATTTCCTGTATTTCCTAGCTGTGGGCAGTCCTATGAGTAGTTTTATTAACTGCAAAATGGAGAACATCACTATCCTGTTGCAATACCTGTATGAGGCTCATTTCTGCAGCACCCTTGATTTCTTCCACAAGCCAGCCCCTGGGGCTCTGTGAAAATCTAGGCTCTGGTGGTATGGGCTCAGGAAGAAACAATAGGTGAAAAAAAAGTCAATATTTGCTGAATGGAAAAGGCTAGCTCCCACTAAGTTTTTCACAGCCTACTGAGTCATACGGAGTGAGAAAGGTCATGAACACTGGATTCATTAAAATCTGGTTCCTTTAGATGAATGCCATGGTGGCTACAGAAGACCAAAGCCAGCTCCTAGGTGGTCGCTCTCTGAGCACTGGATGAACTACTAAAGATGCAGGAGTCTGGGAGGATGAAGGGTGTCTCTCTGATGGCTGTAAGGAAAAGGCAGCCCAGAATGCCTCAGAAGTTGAAAGAACAAACTGATTTCTTCCAGTACTTCAGCTACACGACTTCATCTGTCAGCACAAGTGGCTCCCTTCCCTGCTGCCATTTTCCTGTCTCCCCTGCTGAAATGACATGACAATTGCTATCTTGATGACAGAAAGCAGACTTTGGGTTGTTAAAAGTCTCTCAGGGAAGACCTTCATTTGCTCTCTCATCTGATTTTCTTAGGATGTGGTATACTTACCTTCAGAATCTTCACTTCGCTTTCTCTAGACAGATCCTTAAAGGCAGATGGAAATCCCAGCCTTGTTGGGAGCCTATGTGAGTTTTCATGTGAGTTTACGCATGTTTCTCAGTTCCTCCTTTGACCTTAATGCCAGGAACTTCTGAAAACAGTCAACATTCTGCAGAAATTTATTAGAATAACATAAACTTGAAGCAGACATTCTTCTCATCTTCTTTACATTTCATTATCCTCATTTTCTTCCACCTCCTTGTTTTATTCTCATCTTTACCTACTGGATCATTTTCTTCTTCAATCTTATTTCAGGTTCTCATATCTCTTGTTCATGGGTCTTTCTTTTGCAGGTGTTCAAAACCATATCTGCTCTAATTCATGTTCATTCCTACAAACTGTTTACTTACACTGAAGTCCAGCTTTCAAACTGTATTTAATTTCCCTGCATTTATGCTTAGTGTCACCTCCCAGCTGATCTTTTTCATCTTTGTAGCATTTCTCTCATCTCCCATACTTCTGCTTGTTGTGAAATTTATAGAAGACAACATTCTTAGCATAGCAAAAACATAAACAGAGCAACTGTGCATTTGAAAAAAAAAATCAGTTCCTTACAGCCAGGAATGGCAGACTCTAAGCCAAGTTAAGTATTGTCATAGTATCCTTCAAAAGAGGTTTGAAGTAGATAGACAGAAAAAATTTGGTTCGCTCCTACAGTCAGCACTAGTTATTACTGTATGAAACCACATGATATGTTATAGTCATCACACTGAGTTAATGAGATCACTTGATAGTAAAAAGCACATTTAGGAAGTGGTAAACTTGATATATAAAATGTTTTATTCTCTCATTTAAGCACCACCACACCCAAAGAAAAATGTTTTCTGCCTTGCATTACGTTAACCATTAACCCAGCACCAGAGTAGTTGTTAGCTGACTCTGTTTACTGTCTGGGCAGGTGATTACCACACCTATCTATGAGGAGAGTCACTAACATTTTCCTAGAAGGGGCATTAAATAGTTTGGAAGTCTGAAACTTTTACCTGATTTAGCGCTAGGGCATTGTTATAGGCATGTTTTGGATCATGACCAAAAAAGTGTGATTTCCCGAATCCCTTCTACCATCTGTAAACGGAAAATAGATATGCAATGACTGACCTCAAAACCTCAGACTAAGTCATGCAGGTATGAAGTATCATAACCAGCTCCTGACTGGACAATATCAAGTAAAAGAAATTTTTGGATCTGATCAGCAGGTGGGTAGATTTTATTCTTTTTTCATTGCTGCTCACTTGCTTCTGTAACCATTGGCATCTCACAGCCGACATTTGGGTTCTGTCACGGAGATTATTTTGTATGCTTTTGACTTAGGCAGTTATAGAGTAACTGACAAATGTGGAGGTCTGTGTAGCTTTGGAACAATGAGTCTTCAAACGCATTGCGGTGCACCAGTGCTTCAGACAGATCACAACCCTACCACATTTCTTCAGGACATCTAAAGAGTAAAACTGAATTTCTGGCATTTGTGGTGTTCAGACGGTACTAATAGACACACCTCTCCTGCATTCTTCCCATTGCCTTTTACATTACCCTGATGCTTAGGAGCCACAAGTCATGAGTTTGTGTCCCCTATGTGCTGACTTGGGAAGCATCCTGCAAGATAACCACAATTGGTGCCTCTGTAATCTGAGTGTAAGGAAACATGTTCTGACCCCAGTCTCCCAGTAACACTTTTTGTTGTCCATGAATGTATACTAGAAAGCCTCATCTGTCAAGAAAGGTGCCCTCCTTCAATGGGTCAGACTGTGGAAATCAGCCAGTTAAGCCACATGAAAAGGCTGCAAACTGGTCCAGGGGACAATTAGAATTTCTGTTTATAAGAGAGCCTTTTGCTCAGGGTTACCAAACTTCTGACAAAAGAGCTGCTTAAGAATGCATTAAGATTAGAAAACCAGATAAGAACATACAAAGATTTGAAGCAGGGTTATAAAGATAGTATTATTTATTAAAACCCATGTCTTCATGCTTCTCAGGGCACTCCATCCAAGCAGATCAATCAAATCAGTCAACAAACATGCAGATTTAGTGCTCAGGTACTCCCTCAGAGGTCTGGTGATATCTTAACACAGAAGTGATATTCATTGCCCAGTAGATGAAAAAAAACCCAACACATTTTATATGCAAATGGCAAATCAGTTCATTGAAATGTTTGTGAGATTCAATGCTTACTTTGCTAAGAAGGAAAGAAATCTGTAGAATTCATGTAAAGACATGACCTTCCATGCCCAAGCCATGGTTAGTATTTGTAGCAGCTCAGATTAGAATTTAGACATTTCTGGGTCACAGTCCCCTGATGAGAATTGGAGGCTTGTTTCCACTCACTGTAGAGTAAGCAGTGTCAATGAGCCTTTGACAGAAAAAAGTGCTTAAATATCAAACAACTGTCAAGCTTTAACTTCATCAGTTGGGAATGAACATCAAAAAAGGAGACCATAAAGGAGTACAAGCCCTAAAACCACATTCCTTGTCTTGAGATGGAAGTTACAAACCACAGAAATCCTGTGTCAGCAGATCTCAGATCATGGCAGGCATGCAGGGAATAAAAGAGATTATCAAAATTAGGATGAGCTAAACCCATGACGTACAACCCTGCAAATAATCTGCTATTCAACAGATGCCAGAGTGCTTTCAACACTGGGGACAGATGTTTGAAATGCTTAATGGGAGCAAGAAGCCCTGCCTCTGCACGTTGCACCTCTTCCTGATGTGTCCACAAGCATTGGGTGAGGCAAGTCCAGTGGCAGTTTAATTTTCTTCTCCCAGAATTATGACTTTCTGCACAGGCTGTTAGAGACCCTGCTGATGATCTAGGTGAAATGCTGAGGTTTTATCTTTTGAAATAAGCAGGTATCTGGCAACAGCTTGAGATTTGTTTGGTTTTCATCCATACAAACACACCAATTCTAAGCATAGCAACTAAAAATGAACATGAATATTTGTTACAGAGGATGTGAATTCACAGACTACTAGATACTAATAAATCCAGTCTTATAGTATATTAGAAGAAAATAATGTATTTAGTCAAGTGATCCATATCTTAATAAAAATACAGTGATTTGTATTTCCAGCCACTGCAAACAAATGATCTTAAAAACACCCCCTTAGGTATTGGGGAATCATACCCTTTTCAGTATCCCACTTTACTGATGAGAAAATCAAGACCACAGCTTCTTGCAAGAGGCATTTGTCATAATTTACATGTGGTCTCTGGCACTGAGAAGAATCATTTATGAGCCCCTTTCCAGCTGTAACTCGAGTTAGCTTTACTACTGCTTTGGATGTACACAATTCTTTCATAATCTCAAAATGGAAGCAGGAGTATTTGAGCTAAGCCTTAAATATTCAAATAAATCAATAAATATGCATGCCTACCTGTGTTTGAGTAGAACAGTGAAAAATACAAGCAATTATACCTTTTTTTATTTTATGGGAATCTGAAAGTATTAAGCACTTCAGACCTCCCTTTCTTAATAATTATCATTAGGAGAACTTCTTTACATGAATAACAACATCAAAACAGCAAACTTGACTAGCCTATAAAGTCTGTCTTTACTGTCAACAGCAGCGAAGGCAGACTTTGTTCTAATTTGTTATACTGATTGCTGAGATCTTTTTTTTTAAGGATTATTTTTTCCTCAGATACATATAATTGTTCTAGATAAAGTCCTGAGCTGAGGTTTTATTCTTTGCCTCATAAATTCTGATCCACACAGATTTTTTCTTCTAATTTGGAAAGAGTTTTGGCATGAAATGCAAAGACAATATAAACATTGCTTTTCTCCTTGATTAGATATTGAGCTGCCAGTTTAGGTGCTCTGTGGCCACTTTACAGTGTAGATTCTTATAGGAAACAGAGAAACTAGGAGAAATATTTCCTTTTTTGGAAGACTTGTGCTTTTTACTTATGAAAGATGAACTCATCATCAAAGGAATCTTTGGTCATCTTTTCCGCATGATGATTGTTCCCAGCATGAATGAAAAATGGACAGATTGATATTTTTCATGCGTCTATTAATGAACTTCACCTACAGAAACCTGTACCAGTGGTTAGAAAAAGAGAACATCATTAGGTCTTTTGGGGGTTTGTCTCCAAAAGAAAACAGCTGGACAAAAGGTGATGGATTTTTCTGTCACTGAAGCTACAAAATGCATTGGATATTCACGGTAAAGTCGAGAAAATCCTTCTTTAGATATTTTAATAGAGGTCCCTGGGGATCTTGGAATTTATTTAGATATTATAATGTTTTAACAGTGAAAATAACTTTTCAAACTATCAAAGGTTTTCTCTAGAAGGTTTTCTTCTGACTTGCGATTCCAAACTACAGTCATCATTGTTTCCCCACCCCTTCAAAGCTAATGTATTAAGCTGCTTCACATTCCTTGTACCCAGTTACACAAAAAATAAACACAATTGTCCCTTCCTGACAATATTAATATTTCCCAGTAAGCCACTCCTTCCCTCTGTCCAATACTGTAATATTTAAATCTTATGAACATGGTGAAGAATCTTAGATTTTGTGGGATCCCACAGCATTAGGGAATTAGCAAGTACTTTTCTTGCATTTTCAACAGTGCTAATAAAACACATAATTGCCAGAGATAACTTTTTCTTATTTGTGATCAAAGGCAATTGAACATTATTTACTGTGTGGTCAGTATGAGCCTGAATAATACAAATTATAATCACAAAAGAGGTGAGCGGGAAATAACAGGTTTTTTCTTCTCCTTAAAAAAACCCCAACAACTAAACCCAGAAGCATAACAAACACAATGCATTTGAGTGCATTTCTGGGAATACTCAGTTAGAAAAAAGCAGCACAAGTCAATATTAAAGCTCCATAACAAATTTACATGTTTTAAAAATTCACTGGGATTCAAATCCAAACAAAGGCTGCTAATTGACAGAGAAATAATAAAATTAGTTCTGTATGCTAGGATACTGGCTATAACAAATAATCATGTCATTCTCTGTTGTCACTTCCACAGACATCACAGTATAAATGACTCCTCTTGTGCCCCAAAAGAGAAAAACAAAAGTAAAAATATTCCCAAACCTGTTCCATCTGTGGTACATGTTTCCTAAATGGAGTGGTGGTCACACAGGTGTCCTGGGTTCAGCAGTTACAGTCAGTTTTTTTTCTCCTTAGTAGCTGGTGTTTTGACTTGGCCCGGAGAACATCCCATAATGCAAAAGAGTAGGGCTTAGAATTGATTTCTTATATTTTTTTTTTTAAATATAGGACTGTGATATGGATTATAAATGGCAAATAACATTCTAATGGGCACATTAAGACTGTTAACAAATGCTCTGAAAGTTTTTCCACCACACAACTTCACCAGCTGCAGTAATCCTTCTACTACAGACACCTTTCATTTTCCTAATCATTGATCCACTTCAGTGCAGAAACATGCTCAAATTCAGCCAGCTTCATGTGGAGACAATCTAACATTTGTAATATGAAGTAAGCTGACCTGCAAGAAATTTGATTCAAATTAATCAGACTTACAATTTGCCTTCTATTTTTTTTCTACATAGTAATATTATTATTGAAAACATTTTTCTTCTGCTGCTCTTAAAAATGATGTCCAGGTTATTTTTCCAGATCAGACCTGACAGATCTTTCTCTCAATCCTTGAGAAATGTCTCAATACATCTTCCACATTCATTCACAGCCTTTCATTCTGATCTGCCCATTTTTCTCACCAACTATATATCTGCTGCAGCTTTTCTTCCTCCCATGCATCAGCCTAAGCTACTCTTGCCTCTTTGGGTCACACATGACCCGTCTTTTCCACAATCCCAACTGGGGCTGACTCTTGTCTCCTTGCATCAGACTACACCAGCCATCACTTTTCCACCAGTACCACCCAGCTTTTCCAGGCTCTGCTCCGAGACACGGAAGAAGTACCTAACGAAGGAGCAGAGACCATCATCTTTGTGGGGACACTTGGTGAAATATTCAGGAAGACTGTGTCCCTGCCACACTGATCACTATTGTTTTGTCTATACTTTCTTCTCTAGACACTACTGACTTTCAAGAAATAGTGTTCAACATTGCAAAACCCTGCAAAATAACCTCTGTGTTGCCCCTGTGCAGTGACTTTTTGTTGGTGGATATCCACAGCCCCTGAAACGTGGTCAACAGCTCAATGTTCAACTGGAGATGGTTAACAAGTGGTGTCCCTCAGGGATCAGTGTTGGGATTGATCCTGTTCAACATCTTTATTAGCCACATGGACAGTGGGATTGAGTGCGCCCTCAGCAAGTTTGCCGATGACACCAAGCTGTGTGGTTTAGTGGATAACACTGGAGGAAAGGAATGCCATCCAGAGGGACCTTGACATGCTTAGGAGGTGGCCAATGTCAACATCATAAATTTCAACCAAGCCAAGTGCAAGGTCCTACACCTGGGTCAGAGCAATCCCAGGCACAGCTACAGGTTGGGCAAAGAAGAGATTCAGAGCAGCCCTGACGAGAAGGACTTGGGGGTGGTGGTTGATGAGAACGTGAACATGAGCTGACCGCAGTGTGCGCTTGCAGCCCAGAAAGCCAACTGTATCCTGGGCTGCATCAAAAGGAGCGTGACCAGCAGGTCAAGGGAGGTGATCCTGCCCTTCTACTCTGCTCTCGTGAGAACTCACCTGGAGTATTGTGTGCAGTTCTGGTGTCCTCAACTTAAAAAGGACATGGAGCTGTTGGAACAAGTCCAGAGGAGGACCATGAGGATGACCAGGGGACTGGAGCATCTCCCATATGAAGACAGGCTGAGAGAGTTGGGGCACTTTTCAGCCTGGGAAAGAGAAGGCTGCGTGGAGACCTCATAGCAGCCTTCCAGTATCTGAAGGGGTACCTGTAAAGATGCTGTGGGGGGGAACACTTCATCAGGGAGTGTAGTGACAGGACAAGGGGTAATGGGTTTAAACTTAAACAGGGGAAGTTCAGGTTGGATCTAAGGAAGAAATTCTTTACTGTAAGGGTGGTGAAGCACTGGAATGGGTTGCCCAGGCAAGTTGTGAATGCTCCATCCCTGACAGTGTTCAAGGCCAGGCTGGACAGAGCCTTGGGTGGCACGGTCTAGTGCATGGTGTCCTTGCTTATGGCAGGGGGGTTGGAACTAGATGATCTTAAGGTCCTTTCCAACCCAAAACATTCTATGATTCTGTGATTCTATGTTGGCATTATTGTATTAACAAAATACCCAGAGCAGCGGGAACAGCAATCTGCTGAATTTGGATCTTACGTTTTTAAATTCCAACTTTTGATTTCCTTTAGTCTTACTAACATTTTAATATCAAATAAAGCTGTTTTCTAAACCTGATAACATTAAGGACATGAGAGAATTTGTGAAAGTCACTATTGGTGTGCTACATGCTGTACAGAGTACTCTAAGCATGGTATTTGCATAGGTTTTCCGCAGTGACTGGATGAACAAAATCATGACATACAGCCTATGCTTGTAGAATGTCACATAATCAAAAATTGTGTTCAAGGACTTACATGGTGGGAGCATGAAACACTATTTATATAAAGTAAATAAGCATGACTTTGATTAGAACTTAGAGGTGAAAAGGCCACCTCTTTGACATGCAGGCATGAGGAGAGCGTATCAGCATCTTGCTTGAGGGAGACAAGCAACATAGGTGTTAAATGAGAAAAAGGATCTTTACTGACCTTTAGCATCCAGTACTTACTAGAAACCCAGTAAGTGTCTCAATCAGCATAACTCCATGGACAAACAACATTTCATAGTCCTGTGTTAATTATCCCTTTATATTAAATTCTACCTCAGTGACATTGCTACTCTTCAAAGGAAATGTGAATAAAAAAAGAAGGTTTTGCATTCCTGCTGGCATTCATATTTCATCCACACACTAAAGTCTGAACACATTTTTAAAAATTCAAGTATAACTAAGATCTAGCAAAGCAGATCATACATATTAAACTGCAGTGTGAATTGCATATACTAAAGACCCTTTATCTATCTAAGCACATAGCTAGAAACCAGCCTTTTGTCAGAGATGCTTCTACTAAGTGCAGGCATCCTAGGTGTTTTAATATTTCGTGGTGTATGTTTTCAACCTTTAGGTTTCGGTGTGTGAATTTCATTTTCAAAATAAATATTTGTGGATTAGTTTCGGTCTGCAGATCGCAATTTAGCGCATGGATGAAAATGAGACAGACTCAAATCTAATTCACACTATAAAATGCAGCTGGTTGTACTGAAGTACAGCTGGGATGCACAGGCATGGAGTTCATTGATGGTTACAAATATTCTGAACTATCTGAGCATTTCCAAAGGCAGTGAATATGACACATATTAGCTTTTCCTTTATGAAATCACATTTTATTTTCCAACATTCCATGCTGTTGAATGAAAGCTAGAAAAATCTCTTAAAATGCAGCCTGTTTCTCCTTGCCCAGCAAAACATTTTTTCCCTTTTCTAAACAACTCATGTTGAAAAGAAATTATCAACCTGATTAGACTTACTTTTTTATACACATAATATATCAAGACAATCCTGAATTTTATGTTCCATAATCCTGTCCAGAAATGGTTTTATTACAAAATAATAATAGGTCCCTTGAAATTCAAATCTGTAGCACATAATTGACACATTAACTCTAGACTGGCAAGAGGATATGTGGAAATGTTTTCAGCTGCCATCAATTGTACATGGCTGGGCTTCTGAAACACGTAGCATACATGGATTGCTGGTACATTTTCTGAATGGGATAGGCTTTGTAGATTATTATTTCTGTAAAGAGATATATTGCAGGGTTTTGCCTTCACTTTCCATAATTCACACAGTAATGTCTGGGAAGGCTAAACATTTTCTGTAAAGAAAGCAGGCCATATAAAATAAATTGAAACTGTATTTTAACTCCATTTTACATCAGCAGTGACATTGCTTTATATATCAAGAACACAGGATGCACAAATATTTTCTCATTTGGCTCTTGAGTTGAAGATGACATGACTGGAAAAAAATTGCCTATACAACTAAAATTTCATCTGAATAGTTGTGTGTGTGATTCATGCCATTCTATTCAAAGCATAATTTTAGTCAACTTTCATTTACCCTTGAAAAGCTTTTCAAGGGAATCTTGAGAAAATCTAAAAGGGAACAAAAGACAGAAAATATGAAAAGAAAGAAAAATATGATCGTCTTTGACCTCACTGTATTAAAAAAGATACCAGAATAGTTTATTGAGGTTATAGCCTGTATCCTGTAAGAGATAGGCTGCAGTGGAATTTAGCAAGAAATGTGGTGTCTTAATTTTGATCCTGAGAGCCTTTGTTGTCCAACTCCACTACATCTTTGTTACTGACTTTGAAGGTACATCTAGAATCACAGAGCTTGTTACAGTGAGCAAGAGTGCACTGGTGCAGGATGCAGCCTGTGTCCAAGCTTAGGGTAGCGTCTGATTTAGTGGCTCTTCTGCCAGCAGTGCACATCTCTCTGCCTCTCATAGCACAATGACACTGTGCTGCTCTGGTCCAGGCTTGAGCTAAGCCCCAGTCGTCTACTCTTACAAGGAGACAAAGTCTCAGTTTTCCCACAGGTTGAACTAGTGGATGCACCTTCAAAAGAATATACTAAAACACAGTCAGCCAGTCCCAGAGCATGGCGACTAAAGGAAGAGAGGTTTTATGGTATGATGATAGATAGCCCCATCTTTCAGTACAGCTGTACCATGTTTCCTCAAAGGCACATACCCAACACTACCAGTAAGAAGACCAAAGAGGTGCCTGTCATGTCAGTGGCTCATCAAATTCCCTTGTACATGGATGCACACCTCTCACAGTTAAGCCAGTAACTATTTCAACACATTTCCTTGTCATCTTGATTTATTAAGGAAGAGAAAGTTGAATATTTCCAGCCTTTCTTAGGTTGGAAATAAAGGCCTAATCCTAAACAGTGTAAACATACAATCTGGACATCTTTGCGCTTAAAGAACTGCTGAACTATTATGGTGAGTTGTACCAATACTCTGGGTTAGGGCCTGCCTAGTTTTCACATAGCATCAGTTGCATCTCCAAAGAAAAGAGTGCTTGTACTCATACTCTGGATAGTGTGCACAGTAAAACCAATCTTTCATTAACAAAAGATGGTTTTAAGGCTATTACTCTTCAAGGTACGTATTAAAGATTGCTTATATATTAAACATATTGTTGCAGATCAGTTTTGTGAACTTATTTTGTTGAGCAAGTGAAATTTATATTGTGGTTTGACATTACAAAACTCATACCTCTGATTTTGTAAAAATACTTACGAAGTCTGTATCATGGACACATAGAGCACAGGGAACCCAAAATACCCTTTTTATCTTCCCTAAAGCAAATGTTTTTATTGAAACAGTCTGCAAGAAGACTTCTACAGGCTTTCCTACATTTCTTTTTCAAGCCTTGGTTCCTTCACTGATGGCCCTTAAGCAGAAAGGTGAATATACTGTTGATGTTAGTAACACATTTGTATGATGAGCTTTCTGTTGTGTAGTAAGGTAAGATTGTCTTCTCTGCTTTAAGTCTGCTGTATTGATGCATCCAGCAGGGGATTATCATCTTCTAGATACCATTACCTCTTACCTTGTTGCCTTAGCCATGGGGTTCAATTCACAGAATCACCGAATCACCAGTTTGGAAGGGACCTCTAAGATCATCAAGTCCAACCCATGCCTTACACCTCCACTAAACTATGTCATCAAGTTCTATATCCAGTCCTTTTTTAAACACATCAGGAAGAGGCTGGAAGCAGACTTTCCAAAATGTGGCATGTTTTCAAATCCTGGATATTTAAAATACTTGCAGTATGGAAAAAGAGCAATATCATATACCTAAATCTGCTCTCAAAGTCAATTCTGACTGTACCAAGCTTTACTAGAATATGTAGATGACCTGCCTGTGACCTTGAGCTTCCAGTTCCTCTTCAGATAGGCACACAGGTATGGAGAAAATGCCCCCAGAATCTTAAAAATAAGTACATGAATAAGAAAGTACCTATTTCAAGCCATTTTATAGATTGAAAGATTTATTTAGAAAGAAAATGTCTTCTCATCCATGCAGAAATTAAACTGCTGTGAATTATCTCTATGCTAAAAGGATGTGAGGTTCATTATTTTAGGAGATTATTTGAAATCTCAGTTCTTGGTAGTCACAGAATACAATTTGGCTTCTTTTTTTTAAAAAAAAAAAACCACCCAAACATTTATCCTCAATTACTCTTTCCATGCCTCACCATGGAACTATCTGAACTTCTTACTTTCTGAAGATTCTTCTTTCATGGTGCTCTCCTGAGTCTCTTCTAACAGGCCAGAGATGGGGCATATCATAACTGCTCATCTGGAGCCAAGTGTGTGCTCACAATACCAGCCAGTCTACACATGCACGTTGATTGACTGGATCACTTCTGCCAAACATTGTATCTTCACAGAGAAAACTAAAAACTATTCCAGTGACTCAAGTCTCTCTCTCTTCCCACCATCCCTCTCTCTTTCTTGGGTACTGATTTCAACAGACATTGTAAGAAAACATCTTATAAACTTCTGTTCCTCAAAAACTGGTAAAAATTGGCCAATAGACCCAAAGTACTTAAGCAAAAAAGGAAGACAGACAGACAAGTAGAGATTGCATAATCATGATTTCCTCAGGAAACCATGCAAAAAACAGATTCCTGAGTCCTTAGATGTAATAATTACAGTCATTACCACATAATATGCATTTCCATTAGCATTAACTCACTGAATACAGATAACCTTTGGAATTTAAAGTGGATAACGCCCTTTTTGGTCATTTAAAAAAGAATTAAATCTGAGGCAATTAAGAGTCATTAAAGTAAATGATTCATGGAGACCCAGTTTTCAAAACTGAATGCCTAAGCTAGCAAAATTTATGCATTTAGGTGTTGAATTAATATGCTAGATGCTATTTGCCACATACCCAACTATTTTGCTGGAAATTTCGGAAGCCAGATATGGTCTTGATCTCCTTACTTTACACAAAACCAGTTTTAATGGCAAACTTGTTTTTTAATGACAAACATAGTTTTTTCTTCCTACACAGATTCTAAACCTGAGGGTCTTATATTTGTCTAGGTAGATATAATCATACTGCCTGCTTATGCAAGGCACATAACAGACCAGTTAGAGAATATAATAATTTTTATATGAACACAAGCAGTGGAGATATACTGAATAAATATTCCCTGTTCAAAATCTGATGAACTTCATACAAAGCTAGTAGGTGACAATTGCAACGCAAACAGGAGTTCCTTCTTCATACACCATGCACAATTTCAGTGGCTGAATTTCTTGCTACAGGAGGCTGAAGATGCTATGTGACAAACAAACAAATGAACACAAAAGCACCAGTGATATGCAAACCATAAATCACATGAAAACAGGGATAATTCCAGAGGTGTCTCTTTATAACCTTGGGTGTCTGCTGCTAGCCACCATTGCTTCTGTTTCTTTGTTTTGTGAAAAAAACAAGATTTTATTCAGGCAAGTATCTGTAGAGTATCATATATCTGCCAAGCATCCCAAATCCCTAAACACACCAGCAACGTTGCTCTCTGCTCTCATGCCCTATGATCAAGAACCAGAAGATCGCACCCAGGTCATTGTTATTACATACTAGAAAATATTCAAACCACTGTTGCTGTCTAAATGCCAAATTTTAGCAAGCAAACAGAGTTGGGGGAAAGGGACCTTTGGGCTCAAAACAATTCTTACATTCTTTCAAGCTGAGTTTTTGGTCTGTAAAAGGGAGGCCCCAGTCTTCCTTGCATACTGGGACCTGGAACATAAAATGCTGAGAACAAACCACAGCATTTTTCAACATCAGTTTTAATTAGCTGTTTTATAAGAAAAGAATACTTTTTGTTGTTATTTATTTTCATTCTAATTGGTTTTGTGTAATTTCTGCTGCTCTTCAGAAGTCTTGTGTTGTGTTAAGTATATTTCCATTTAAGAATTCGCATTCTGTAGTTGCCAAAACCATAGTGGTCAGAAAACATCAAAAGCATTTTTTTCATCAAAACATATTTCACTCCTTAAATATGGCTTCACTCAGCCCTTTCATACTAATGCTTTATAAATTAATCATCAGGAATGGATGCCAAGTAGGTTATACATTTTATTGGTGAAGGCCAACCTCTAAACCAGCGGCCTCTTCTTTATGTCTTGCTGCCTATTTAATAGAAAAAGTTGTATTTTTGAGAAAGTTCCCATGTTGCTCCTGCATGCCAACATAAAACACTTGCTCAAATTAAATACGCTTACGTTCTCCTTGTTTTGAAGCATGTTTGTTAAAAGTGCATTTATAAACATGAAGAACATCCTATGCACGTGGTTTGTTTGCATGAGGTATACTATATTCAGGTAAATCAAAGTAGCTTAAGACAATGCAGTTTCACAGGAAGAACTTTTCAGATTAACCGCACTGAAAAATGCTATTTCAAACTGATGATGTGTGTGCTTCAGGTGGATGGCCTGAAGCATAAGAAATACCAAGTAAAAAAGGTTTTGAAACTTTTACAGGGCAACATTTCACTTTTATCTTGAAACATAACTTTATAATTTCAAGTTATTCGGTTTTAAATTAAAATTCTTGTCAAAGAGAAGATTTTAAGGTTAGTAAGAGCTAATTATGTTTTATTGTCCAGACACAGAATTGACATGTTCATTATCTGCAGATTTCTGCTTGTATGTAAAGCCTGAAATTCAGAGCATATGAAATAATTTTAAACTGCATATAATACATGTTAATCTCAAGAATATACCAGGCCAAATGGAGCTCACTTCTAACATCTCTAGGTTCAGAATATCAGTATTGTGAGAAGACCACACACAGAACTGCAAATTAAAACACAAAGTGTTTAAGCTCACTTAATTACTTTTTTCAAGAAAGAAACAATACCTGTTTGCTGCCAAAGATATAGCAACCAAACTGTTGAACCAGGCAGCTCCCCTAATCAAAGTGAGATTGTGAGAAACTCTTCTGACAGTATGGAGAAAACACTTTCTTCAGTTTATGCAGCTCATTTGGTCCCGAATGAAGTGTAAAAACCACAATACAACAACAACAAAGCCTGAAACTTTCTGCTCCTATGAAATTAGAAAGAAGAACCTGAGAGGTACCAGCAGTAGAAAAACTTGGTGATCAGAAACAGTCCTTTCTTTTCCATTTCTGTAGATATTGTTTTCTCGCTTGACTAGATACATTCATTTAGTATTTAAAACACGTTTTAACTTCAGAAAATGGATTATATATTCAACACATTTATGATAGTGCTACTAGTTAATACAAACACTTTTAAAATGCTGTTTGTGCTTATTTTAATTGAATTCCAGTGCTATTCAAAAGCAATTTGGCATCCACCATACAGAATAATCACCAGGTACCTTACAACTGTACGACTGACCATTTTTAACATCTAAAGATACAAAATGCTTAAATAAACATTCATAGGTATATTAGAGGGGTTTTGCTACCCTTACATATCCATATAGGTCTCAAGGCTAAGTCATTAATATGCTTTTCAAAATGTTTTGGTTCTTACCAAACAATAGCAATATAATGTTAAGAAACTTATATTTTTACAAACATTTAAAACATTTATAGCTAGTTGGCTTGTTTGTTGATGTAAATCAGTCTATCTGGGGGAAAAAAAATACTTTAGACTACCTTAAATTCTTGTTAGATGATCTTTTTCTTTCTGTAAAAGAAGATGCTAATTTTCAGAGAAGCCAGGGCCATCCAGGTTTGCTATTCTGTAGGTGAAATAAAATAATGTTGAATCTCCTATGTCTTAGACTGGTCTAAAATAGGGCCGTTATTTGGTAGGTTTTCTGATAACTGTGTCTTTATAGATGAATCATAACATGATGCTGGAAACTTGGCAATTACTTCAATGACTCTGCACCATACATGGTACATGACCTGCATAATAAGGGAGAAGAGTATAAGTAGAAAGAAATGCTTTTTGCAGCTGCTGAAACTCACCTCGTCTCATTATATCCATTGTGTGCACAGTCTGACTTGCTTAAAAGACATGTAAAAGTAGAAGCATCCTACAATCCACGCATTACTTACCACTTGAGTTCCCATGAAATGCAAAAATAGCAACTAAATATCCTAAGATATGTAGATGAAAAACTACAGAAAAAAAAATATTCTGAGACAGATTCAGATTTGCAGCAGTGCTCACAAGACATGGAAAAGATTCAAGCCATTGTGTGAGAAAATGCAAGTGAAGTACCTAAGTGAAATTGGCCTGATTTTCAGACACTCAGCAGTTTGAGCTCCCATTTAGTTCATCTCTAAGATTACACAAAATAGTTTGTTTGTATAATCCATAGCCTTGAAAGAAAGTCTCCTATGATCTCTCATAAAAGAGTCTTGGCAGATAAATGTGAGTAACACAAAGGACATTGTCCTTCTTTCCTGAAAGTGCCATAAGCCCAATAGTTTTTTTGTTATGAGTACTTTGTTCTAAGAGGATGAAACTCTCTACAGCACTTTTAATGTTCATTTTTCCTTAAAGTGTATTTCTATTTGATGGCTTTCACCCAAGTTTTTTCAAATTGCTTTCTGAAATACTTGATGTAAACAGGAATAACAAATACTATGCAGAAAACACAACAATGTCTGGGAACAGAGAAAACAGTCTAATCTTTCCAAAGCAGAATTTTGTTTTATTTCTAGTTAAAGAGAGAAATGTCCTGCTTCAACATGTTTTGCCTAAGAAGGTCCCAGGGTTTCTTGGTGTGCAATTATTTGCCTGAAACACACACTATAGAAGTATGTGTATATATAAACATACACACACATGTCAACACACACACATATATGTGTAGTATTTTAGTGTATATATGCCTGCTTCCCACTCAATGTGGTTTATGGTTTACTGCTTCAAATATTTTTATTTTCAGTGTTACTTCCACATTGTCATTTAAGAAACAGAAATCATGGTCTTTGGAGCTCAGAGTCCATTGCAGACTCTGAAACTCAAGGGCTTTTTTTCCCATTTTGCCATCGTTAAAAGACCTGTCATTAACTTAAGAGCTAGGAAATTATGACAATATCTACTGCCTACACAGACCCCGAATAAGAGCTTGTTTCATTACATTCCAATGTTCTCCCTTTGGACCCCTTCCTGTAAAGGGGAACTCCAGATTGGAAATGGAAGTGTGCAATGTCTCATCAAGGGAAAACCACATGTAAATACAAGACATGAGGCCTGGGAGGGAGAGACATTGCTTTATGTCTCCAGCTCTCCTGGCACTGCATGACTCTACATGGCTCAAGGAGCAACAGAGGAGCCACAGTAGGAACAGTACTGAGGGTGCCAAGGCTGTGGCATGGGTGCCAGAGATTATGTGCCTGTAAAACATCTTCCCACACAATGCCTGGGGCTATGGGTTTACCTCTGTCTTGTGATGTGACATGGAGATTAAACACAGAGGATGTTAGAGAGTCATCTGGGCAGAAGTCAGGTCAGTCTACAATTTGCCACCATCACAGTTAAGGTTTCCTTCTCATAGAATGGGCCACCACTCTTACCAGATCTATTCCCAAAGATCTAATATTTGACATTCTACCAATTGATAAAACTAAAAGACATGTATGGAGTGACTTGCATAACAGATCTTAAATGTTATTTAGCACAAAAGAGTTTGATTATTGGTTGGTACTTTTCTTGCAGCAGCTGGAGAAATCATTTCAGAATAGACTTTAAGTTAGAGCTTCCCGCTGGGATATGGGAGACAGATGTTGGTCTCTGCATCTCAACAGGCAGAGGAGGAACATGATCCCAGGTGGAGCAGGTCTCAACATTGTAGTAGTTTGTAGCAGAAGGTGAAAGAGCACAAGGGAATTTGGTTTTGATGTGGTGCAGAGGGGAAAGGCCTGTGAAGAGCAGACTCTTGCTTCCCTCTGTCCTGGCAAGGACACTCTCATCAGTGCAAGCACTATCACCCAGTGTTG
This sequence comes from Agapornis roseicollis, assembly GCA_002631895.1. NCBI lineage: Eukaryota > Metazoa > Chordata > Aves > Psittaciformes > Psittacidae > Agapornis > Agapornis roseicollis. The sequence continues at coordinate 135,750 of NDXB01011938.1, forward strand.
CCTCTCTGCTACCTCTGCTGTCAGACCTTGAAATATAATACATGTAACTGATTTATATTGATCCCTACTGGAACACAGCAGAATGTTAGAGTCTTTTTACTTTTAATAAGCCCTTCATAATGGCAGGTAAAGCCTGGATGACAGGTTAATGTTCAGAGCTGCCTTGAGTCCAGGATATTCTGTACCAAAACAACACCCAGCTTGTACAATCTATAGCTGTGAACTACAGATGGAATTAATACAGAGATCATGCTCTTAATCATATAATCACTTCAGAAGAAAATACTTCTAATAGCATAAATCCTTAGTACTAGATCAGATGAATAAAATTTTCCCAGTGACTACTTTTCAATTTTTGATCACAATATAAAAAAAAAAAAAAAAAAGAAAATCTGAGACTCATTTATCTACCCATTATTTATTCATTCACCTAGTAGTATTTCAGTATCACTGGTGGGTGATATTATGGTTGGAGGCCATCTTGGGCAAAGCAATCATGAAATGAATTTTGAATCCTTGGAGAAGTCAAGAAGAAGGCCAGCAAAACTGTGTTAGACTTCCGGAGGGTTGGCTTTGGCCTGTTTACAATGCTGATTGGCAGAATTCGTTGTGAAACATTACTGAAGGACAAAGGGGTCCGGGAAGGCTGGATACTCTTCAAGAATGAAATCCTTAAGGTGCAGGAGCAGGCAGTCCCTATGTGCTGAAAATCAAACTAGCAGGGAAGAGACCAGGAGATATTGCTGGAACTCCAGAAAAAAAAAAGGTTTATCACCAGTGGAAAAAGGGACTGTCATCCCATGAGGAGTACAAGGATGTTGTTAAGTTATGTAGAGGAAAAGTTAGAAAAGCAAAGGCACAGCTGGAACTAAACCAGGCCACTGCCATAAAAGATAATAAAAAGGACTTCTACAAATATATTAGCCATAAATGAGGGCCAAGGAGAGCCTCCATCCCTCTATTGTATGCTGGGGGAAACCTAGTGATTGAGGAAGAGGAAAGGCCTAAGGTACTTAATGCTGCCTTTGCCTCAATCTTTAATAGTCACTCCAGCCACCCTCAGGGTACTCAGTTCCCTGAGTTGGATGGCAAAGATGGGGAGCTGATTAAAATGCCTGTAATTCAGGAAGAAATGATTAGCAACCTCCTGCTCCACTTAGAAGTATACAAGTCTGTAGGGCTGGATGGGCTACATCCAAAAGTGCTGAAGGAGCTAGCACAGGATCTTGCTAATCCACTCTCCATCATCTATCTGCAGTCCTGGTCTACTGGGCTGGTCCCAGAGGATTGGAAGGTGGCCAACGTGATGCCTCTCTACAAAAAAGGCAGGATGGAAGACCCCAGAAACTACAGGCCTGTGAGCCTGATCCCAGTGCCAGGGAAGCGCATGGAGCGGATCATCCTGAGTGAGATCACAGAGCACGTGCAGGAAAATGGAGGGATCAGGCCCTGCCAGCATGGGCTCATGAAGGGCAGGTCCTGCTTGACCAGCCTGATCTCCTTCTACTATAAGTTGACCCACCTGGCTGATGAGGGGAGGGCTGTGAACATTGTCTATTTGGACTTAAGTAAAGCATTTGACACTGTCACAGTGTCCTCCTGGAGAAACTGGCTGCTCATGGACTGGATAGATGGATTCTCCACTGGGTTGGAAACTGATTGGCTGGCTGAGCCCAAAGAGTGGGAGTAAGTGGTGTCACAAGTGGTGTCCCTCAGGGCTTGATGATAGGGACAGTGTTGTTCATTGTTGATCTGGATGAAGAGATCAAGGGCACCCTCAGTAAATTTGTGGACTGAATGGGAGTGTTGATCTGCTGAAGGACAGAAAGGCTCTGTAGAGGGATCTGTACAGGCTGCATCAATGGGCAGTGGCCAGTGGTATGAGGTTCAACAAGGCAAAGTGCAGGGTCCTCCACTTGGGCCACAACAACCCATGCAACACTACAGGTTTGGGAAAGACTGACCAGAACACTGTTGGGTGGAAAAGGACCTGGAGGTGCTGATTAATGGCTGAACATGAGCAGCTTGCACCCAGGCAGCCAACAAGGCCAATGGCATCCTGGCTTGAATCAGAAACTGTGCAGTCAGCAGTGCAAGGGCAGTGATCATCCCCCTGTACTGGTCACTGCTGAGGCTGTACCTCAAATCCTGTGTTCAGTTCTGGGCTCGTCACTACAAGAAAGACATTGAGGTGTTGGAGTGGGGCCAGAGAAGGGCAACAAAGCAGATGAAGGGCCTGGAGCACAAGTCCGGTGAGGAACAGCCAAGGGAACTGGGGTTGTTTAGTCTGGAGAAGAGAAGGCTCAGAGAGGACCTTATTGCTCTCTACAAATGCCTGAAAGGAGATTGTGGTGAGGTGGGAGGTCACTCTCTTCTCCCATGTAACAAGTGATAGTACAAGAAGTCATGACTTCAAGCTGCACCAGGGAAAGTTTAGACTGGATATTAGGAAAAGCTTCTTCACTGAGAAGGTGATCAGGCATTGGCACAGGCTGCCCAGGGAAGTGGAGGAATCACTGTCCTTGGAAGTGCTCAAAAAACATGTAGATGAGGCCCTCAGTGATATGGTTTGGTGGTGGTCTTGGCAGTCCTGGGGTAATGTTTGGACTTAATATTTCTAAAGGTCTTTTCTAACCTAGTTGATCTTATTCTGTTCTGGTTTGGCTGCTCAGTTTTCCCCTAAGGATTGTGGCTAAACACTCCTGCACAAAGGAAATCCTTCGAGTATTTTCATTTGAAAACACAAAGAAAGCAGCCATATCTTTTCAAATCTCTTTTATTATGGCTTTAACTGGTGATGGACATATTCCAGACAGCCTAGTTTAAGCTTAGTTAAAGTCTTGATTAAATGCTTAAAGACTTCTGAAGTTCTTTTGTGCTTTATTGTGCCCCTGAAAGCAGCTTCCAGAAAACCTTATCTCTGGAAAACACTGAGGAGGTGTATTTGATTGCATATTCCAAATATAGAGGAGAAGAAATAAACATGGGCCAAAAAACCAGAACCAAAACCCAAACCACACCACTGTACACTGAACTAGTTTATTTGAGGGTATTGTTATTCTCAGAAAGTGTAACTCACAACTCCAGCTGGCTTGCTTGGTCTCATTCTGAGTTCCCCTTTCTTGCTTTTGCCTAAGAGTCACATCTCCCTAACTATGCAAAACCTGCTGCTCTCACTTAACATCATTTCCCTGAAATTCATTCCTCTCTATTGCTCGTTTATCTCTAGAGAAAAAAAAAAAATCAGTCACAGCAAAGAAAATGTCAGGTTTTGTATCCCACAGTTGTCAAAAAAGGCAAAAGTGGGAAAAGAAGGTTTTTGGATAAAATTTGGTCAGATTCTGGAAAAGAAAAATTCCAGAATGTGAAAAAATCCTGGGCCAACCTTCTCCATCAAAGGGTCTCACATCTCTAGTCTTAACCACATCATGCCTTGCATGGCATGGTTTAGTGTGGGTTGTCCCTGCTCATGGCAGCGGGGTTGGAACTAGATGATCTTAAAGTCCTTTCCAACCCTAACTATTCTATGATTCTATATTGTAAACCATTTATAGCTGAAGTTCAGCATGAATGCACCACAGTTCAGCCACCACAGTGACTACCTCTTAAAGTAAATGTAGTAGAGGGAAGCAAACAACCCCACATCTCAAACAGACAGCAAGAAGCCTGTGGCTGGAAGAAACCAGCTCTTGGTGTAATAACTGTAGCGAGAAGGTCTGAGGGGCTGTGACATACCTTCCTTACTAAAGAAGAGAGATGTTAAGAGGTAGCATAATAAAAAAAAACAATTTGATGGAAAAAATGAGATTTGGGGTAAGACTGAGTTGTATTCAACCACTCAGTTGGGTAATCCATATTTTGAACATGGTATATTTTGAGGAGAACTATGGTTCACTAAGGCTGTGTTATCTGGATATCCAGAAGCTCTTAAGTCCTAGAAAACTGCATCAGTCACTGTAGTCAGTAATAAATTTTATTTGTTAAGCAGGATATAAAAATCCTGGTAAAAAAGTTTATAAACTTGGTTTAGAAATGGAAGTCTTTGCAACACTGAAATATAGAGCAAGCTGGCGTATTTTATGATAAAGCTGTTTAGTCATGACTCCATAGAGAATGTCTAAAACAAATTGTTTTCTTCAAGTCACCATCTTCAAAAAGAGACAATAAATATCGTGGGAAAACACAGAGAGAGGGTTGTCTTGATTTATAGGAAGAAAAATTAATCTATCTCCATTTATTGTGACCACTGTCACTTCACTTCCCCATCCCAAGGATGATTTGTAAAGTTCTTTGAGATCCCAATAGGTACAGAGAGGCACCCAAATCCAACATACTACAATATTATAAGACTTTATTGAGAATGAAGTTCATCCCAACTGTCATTTAAATAAAAATGAAGCACTGAGTGCCATTCTTGAGGCAAGAAGGTTTTGTCTTGGCTTTTTGTCCAGGGCTGAAAATCACTTTATTGTATATTTATCATAACAGAAGGACTATGTTTAAAAAATTCAAAGAATTTCAAGTTTTGTAATAAAGCAAAACCTTTCTAATGACTGTGATTAACGTACTGTAATTCAGGAATCTGAAAGATCTAGAGATTTCAATAAACTGAAGCACTTCACTGAGTTTGCTTTGGTTCAGGTAGTCCTGCATTTACTTTTTCAGTAATCCTCTTTAGACAGGCAATTTACCTAAAACTGACATAATTGAGCATATTTGTAATAATGCATGTGGTAATGTGCCACACTGAAGCAGTTGTATGTAACCTAAATTCTCTCATGTCAGAAAAAAAAAAAAAAAAAAAAAAAAAGAAATTTTTTTG
>NDXB01011938.1:149125-202893 GCA_002631895.1 Agapornis roseicollis
GCTTCTGATCCTACACACCCAAAAAAACCCAAACAAACAAACAAACAAAAAAAAAAAAAAAACCCAACAAAAAACAAACCACAAACCCCAAAAATATGGCAAGAGGACTCCTTTATTTTGCTCCAAAATAAATATTTACTTGCTTTTTCAAAGGGGAGAAGGAGGAAGGGAGGGAAACACTGACTTAAAGGAGCAAAAAAGAAAAGAAACTTTGTATGTTCCTACATTTGTCCTTCCGTAGAGAATTATGTCATTTAAATGCAAAACCCAGCCATGGAAAATGGGAAAAGCAAAACCTTTGTGAATGTAGGTGTGAAAAATACTTATACTTGCAGTAAACATCAATGAGTCAATATCTACTTATTTGGAGGATTAGTTTGGTGCAATATATAAACATAGGTACTTACTAAAGCCTGGATCTCTGGAGGTTGACAGGCACCACGCCTTTATTGCTTCTTTCTGTGATAATCCTGAAGGGGAACACTTCTGTGCCACAGAAGTGTCACTAAGGTCATCATGTGGTATTTAATTATTACGTTGGAAAAATGGGACATCAAACACTTACCTCTGATGTAAATGAAGTTCAGTAATACGAGCTATGAGTAATCTTTTCTAAACTAAAATGGACATGAATATATAGGAAGGAGAAGCATATTCCACTTGTTTTATAGTATTTCAGCAACAAGACAGATCTAAACCAAGATGTACAAGAATATCTGACAATGCTGTAAGTGTATTACAATTTATAAATAATAAAAACTACAGACATAAGCCGTAGAGGCATATAGCTATTTTTTTTTCTTGTATTTCTTTGAATTATGTTTTTATTGTCTTGTAGTTATACTTGCCATCTGTACTGAAACTGCTTAACGTAATGGTCCTTTGTCACTAAAGAAAAAATTTATCAAGATAAAGAAACACAAATCCTTTACTTAAACAGAAGAAAATGATGGGAAAAAAAATACCTCATAAGTATATCAACTGGAGATACAAGAAAAACTGCAGAAGAACCATAAAATGTAATAGATTTTATGTGGATTACAAAATATGTGCTTAGCTACAAATGAAATTTATGGGACTAGGAATAAAAGAGAGCATATACCAAAGTGCCATCTGCAATAGCAAGAGCACTGTCATGACCATGAGAGACAAGGTGCAAAGGTGGAAGCTCAGAAGACTGGTGTCTTGGTAAATCAAAGTCACTGCTCAAATAAAAGCATTACCCAAGTACAAGGCTTCATTTTAAAGGAGATAAACTAGGCAGTAAATGATCAGCTCAATTACCTATTTTTCCATAAGGCTGTCAACACAAGATGTTTTGTTACATAACAAAGGATTCTGAGTAAACCCATAGCTATATTGCCATCATGGTTAACACATCTTAGTACTCTGCTATTGGCAATGTTATGCTCGTACAACACTTTAACCAAATCAATAAAAACCTTTGAGAAAGTGTGAAATAAAGCATATGGGCAAATCTGTCTCAATATCACAACTCCAAATATTCCAAAAAGCATCTGCCTCATCTAGTGCCCTTCATTTTATTAAACCCTTGAGGTTTTGAGTGGTCTTTTTTAACACTGTGAAATTAATTGACAACATATAAATATTGATCTATTTTTTTTTAACTGTGCATCATTTCTAGATTGCTTGTGGTAGATTCATGCTTCTGAGAAAAATGCACAAACTTTGGCCTATTAGAAAATTTATTAAGGGCCTACTGGTAAATAAAGGCATGCTGATGCACAATTATATTAGTGGAACACAGTACAGGACAAATTTATAAGTTCTCAATGACATGAAAGTACATACACAAACTGAATTTAAAAGGTACAGCAAAAAAGCATCTCATTATGTATCTCTCCTGTCTCATCTCACACTTCTGAAGAGAGCTGGCATGTTTCTCAGAAGTCTTTCTGTGATTTATGATTTAACAGTTTCATTATTTCTACAGTTACTTAACTCTGACCTATCGCAAGTCCACTTACAAAAATCTGCCTATTACAGACATATAACAATATTCAAAACATCTCCGTATTTTCATAGAAAAGAGTTTCAATGAAACTTTTCCCTTGTTCCCTAAGGTGTATCTTCACATTTCAGAAGTAATTACTTAAAGACACCCACACATCTATTTCATTTGATAGGGAAAATGCCTTCTCCCTCCACCCAGAAATCAAGCCAAAGCTGCAGTTATGGTTTAAATACATCCTGTTCACATCCCCTAGTGATTCCAGCAGAAAAAGAAATGTTAAAGAGGCTGTCGCTGTCTCTATCTGCACATCTCCCATTTTCCCCCAGCTACTTATGTGACCAATGGCCCGTGCTGCCACCTATGGCATGATAAACAGGGAAGTCTAAGGGAGCATGGCCGTTATCTTTAATAAGACATAGTTTCTGCACTGGCAGCAATATTTAGCAATACATATTCAATAACACTCCAAGGTAAAGGAGACAATGAAATTTTTGAAACAACTCTTTAGACATTGTACTTTCTCATTACAGCTCTCATTTTTGAAGTCTATAATCAGCGTTAGTCGCAATAGCCCCAAGAATTGTTTTTGTGTGTTATCTTAAACACATACTTATAAGTCTTACCAGATCTGGGCTTACACAGAAAAGAACAGCAAAGTGTAAGTGTCAAACATAAGAAGGAATTCCCCTCTTCTATATCCTTTTTTCTTGTAAAGCGAGATCCTATACATGGGTTTGGTGGAGCAGAAAGGTTAACTCGTTAATAGAAAACACTACTCTATTGAAAGAGTCTTCTATCATATCTTTTAGCATTATTTTATTTCTGATATGCCGACTCTTTTCCTGTTTAGCATAAACTGAAAATCTCATTTCTGTTACCTACTATGACTTTTATACAACATGGACATATGTAGGACCGAGTTGGAAGTTATCTTAACAGTTATGGGCCCTTAGAAAAGATGTGTTTTGAAGTCCTGCTGTTAAAATTCCACCTCCTCCCCCCTTTTATTTTTTTACTATGATAAGTGAAAGTCAAGAGAAAGATTATCACGGCTAGGTGGAAACTGAATTGCAATAAAGTGCACCAGTCTATTTTCTCTCTACTATCTTCTATTCTAACAGCAAGTCAGACTTCAAAAGTGGAAGGTTTTCAGACTACATCAATATCAACCAGAAATGCCAAATCTTGTGACAGTCAAGACTCATTCCAAAGTACTGGTGCTATGGCACCTCCCCCTGCGTTCAGCAAAACCAGCACAGGTGTTGCAGAGCTTGACAGCTTTGTTCACTGCTTCTTCTCACTTGCTCTTTCAAATGGGCTTCAACTTGCAGGGATGGAAGCCGTTGTATAAGCAACACAGTGTAACAGAAAAGAAAAATACTCTTGAGGTTAGTTCTTAAATGAGCTGAGTCATTTTGGGCCTTCTAATCAACATTAGTGTAGAAAACCATACTGGAAAGAGGGGTTATGATATATGAAAGCAAAAGATCAAGTTAATAATTTGCGATTTCCTTCATTTACAAGAATGCCAGGTGAAAAGTCAGCCTAGTGCTCCAATTAAGAAATCCTTTGCCAGTTGCTTGCTGGATTCAGTCCCTGAAACAGTGGGACTTACCGCTCACTGTCTTTTTCCTTGAACCTTTCCCTGAAATATTGCCTTATTTTCAAAATAACTTGAAAAAGCATTATTTGAAAAATCCCTTGTAAAAGGTGCTGAAATTGTACCCTTTCCAAAGCAGCCTTTTATTTGACTGCGTTATGTGAGGGGGTTCAGTTTGTTTAATACAGCTTCTAAACCACTAGAACTATTGCCCAGTTTTGAAAGAATGTATTCCTTCAATAGTCTGCTCAGCCTCCGTGACAGTACAGAGGTAAGCACATACATATGCGTACAGCAAGAATCTAAACAAGTAAGAATTTAAAGCATTTGTACTTGACTTCCAGGTCAAGTTTAAAGTTATTCTGGTTTTATCAGTATTGCTGTGAAAAACTCTTGTGGAATCAGGTTTAGCATTTCTGCAGAATAATGCACACTAAGGACGTCCTTAGGAAAATATCTATCTTAATTGTTTTGTCATGACTTTGCAATGTTTAGCAGAAACATAAAATCTTGACTTCCAACCCAGTATTCACAGAAACCACTCAGGAAAAAATAGTAAGTGAAAGTACATACACAAGAACACACACTAATAACAGTATCTTGAGAAACTGCGAGTGAAAGAAAAGCAGCCAGATAAATGCGGAAGACACGTTGCTCCAAATTGCTGCATTAAGGACTAGTATAATAAAACTTGTGTATTAAACTCACACAATGAACATGCAAATTGATTTTCATAAAAACCAGTTAATGTAAAACCTGCATGGGACTTGCACCAATGCTGTCTGGGACTGCAAAATGCTGCTTCTCCCCCACTATGGCACGTCTCTCCAGTTTCAGGAGCCAGCCAGAAGCAGAAGTGCTGTAGCAGCTGGAGGAGGTCTGTGGGGCTGTGCTTCTGTTCTGAAGAGAGGAAGCACTAGCTGTCCTGCCTGAAAGCCATTTTTTATCAACTTGCTGACAGAGCAGATCCCCGACACGATGAAGACGACTGCCTTCTCATTGCTGATGCTTTTTCTGGAGAGGGACAGGTGAAAGCTCACCAGCCTGTAGCATCGCCCCATACACACAACCCCCAGCATCTGCTGTAGTCCTGGGCAGCTGTTAGTGTCCACCAGCTCCACCCCTAGAGCCACGTGGAGTTGCCACAGTGATCTTGCTGTGCTCAGTGCCCTGGAATAGACTCCAAGTACTCATTCCTTGGAAGAATGGAAGAAAGACCCCAGACCCAGGCACCAACAGGGAAGGGGACAGGCTTGCCATGGGGGACCCCAATGGGATGTGGTCCCCAGGATCCTTGGCCCTCTGACTCCCAACAAGAGTTGTGTGGCTGTTTTCAATACGTGTGAATGGGGCAGAGCAGTCTTGCTCTGATCCCACTCTCCCTTGCTCAGGGACACTTAGGTCAGCACCTCAGACTGGAGGTGGACCCCTTCCCAATTCTCCACCTCCCCCCAAAGCCCCTCATATGACAGCTCTCTTAAAAATGCATGAACAGGGTAGGTAAATTAACTCCCACTTATTAAAAGCAGATTATTGCAAATATGTATGCTTATTTCCAAGGAAAGCCATAAAGAAAAAGGAAAAAAAAAAAAAAAAAAAAAAGGTTTTAATAAATGTTTTTTTGGAAAATANTCCTCCTTGCAAAATAGCTCAAAATAAAAAAAATAATACAAAAAAAAAAAAAAAAAAAAAAGAAAAAAAAAAAAAAAAAAAAAGAGGTTTTCATGCATGTTCTTTTGGCAAATGTTTTTCCCAAGTGTATAGGCTAGCGAACAAAACAATTATAAGAAATTACAGCATGCATTATGAATACTTCTTGGGATGCACAGAATAATTTAAGGTGTTACAATGTCACACTGCCAAACTAAAAAAAAAAAAAGGAAAGAAAATAAAGAAAGAAAAAATCACAGGCTTTTTTAAGTTATTCAGAGAAGAATACAATGTTCGCTCTGTGTTACAGAAGCTGTTACAAAAAATTTAAAGCCATGCTTTGATAACACTGTGATTACAAGTTGGGAAGTGTTTATCTAAAAGAACAAGATGAATGTTTCTTATGGCCTTAATCCAAAACCCTTTGAAGCAGAAGAGTTTTTCGCAATGACTTCAATGGGCTTTGGTTCAGGCCATAAGACAGTTTGTCATTTTAAGATGAACCTACTCATTTCAGACCAATGTCACCCACATAAGTGTTACATTTGCACACAGTTTGTCTATAGTCAAACAGTCTGCACCAAGACCAAGAACACTGCAGCCTGGTAATAAAATAATCTTCTAGGAAGCAGAAAATGCCTTTATGCAATGCCTTTGTGCATATCTAGCATGAAGCATAATGTATCATCAGGCTGCTAATCTTGTCTGCAGTATGAATTCCCTTGTACTTCATATGATTAACCTTACAGTACCTTTACAAAGAACTAGAAATCTTGTTGTTTACAGGAGAAACAATATCATGAACCTAAGTAACTTACACAGGGTCCCCATGGTGCCAGTGGCAGAGGTTAGGACGCAGTGCACAATTAACTGCCTCCAGCAGTTCAGCACCAGCTTTCAGCATGAGACTCATGCCTGATAGGAGCATGTAGTTCACTGTTCACAGAATGATCTGGGTTGGAAGGGACCTTTAAAGATCATCTAGTCCAATCCCTAAAATTGCAAGGCGTTTCCACCACTCACATACTCCACATTCATGGACTTCCACAGAAGTTGCAAAAACAGGGATTTTAAATCCTTATCTATTCAGACTTCACTGCACTCTCTGAGCCTGCTTGTAACCCTTCCATGATTCAGTACTATACGGGTACTGAGATGGGACCCATTCCTTGCATAACGCACATTCCTTACATCAATTTTCTTTTAGGTATGTCAGGAACAGGAGTCACTATTCAGGTTAATGTTTTCTGAAAAGTAGAGGGTGAAAGCACACTTAGGACCTCTGACATCCTCCAGCACTAAGTCAGTGGCTTTGCACCTCCAGCATGGAGTCAGCCAAAATGACTATCCTTAGGTTGAGGTGGGTAAGGTCACACCATTCTCAGCTCTGGGTCTCGCCAGATGTGTCCCAGAGGTAAGAGGAGGCCTGAACTTAGAGCACCCAGTCTGTTCTGGAAGTGAATTCCACATTGGTTTAGATGCACTTGCTTCTTTTAATGTGGCGTAGCTCCTAGCACAAAGCAGCCTTACACACCAACAGCAAAGGACTGTTCAGAGTTGAACTGCTTACATCAGATACCTGGATAACAGAATGGGTGAAGAAATTACAAATATATTCACTAATTGTAAACATAGACATGGCAAAATGTTGACGAAAAGACAGCACTTATGTTTTATAGGATGCAAAAATGCAGGCCACAGCACAGTCAGCAGGAAACTGACACTGAATACTGAAGTCCTTGCTTCCATGCACCCTTTGCTTGGGAATGTTTGGATCTGCAAGTTAGTAAACAACAAAATTCTCATACTTTTGGCATTGCATGCTTTTCAACATGTCAAGACTGAATTAATTTGTAACCATATCTATTCATAAAAATATAAACTGTGCCTTTTGATCCACCTTTAGAGACCAGTATTTCAAGTAGAGAAAATACATTAGTGAATGCTGTGGTTGTCCTCTGAGAAATACCTAATGGAGGGCAAGGGTGAGGAATATATTAAAGAAACGAGGAACAGAGGAAGCAAAGACAGCATGAATTATGTCCTCTTTATAAAGAAACAAATTCTTTATTCCCAGCTCTCCCAGTGTTAACAGTATATAATTTGAAATTTAAGTCATTTGTACCTAAATGATCACCTAATTGAGCTGGTAAGAGAAAGGTGCACTAAGAAGACACACATCTGGTGTGGAAACAAGACTGGAAAAACTGCAACACAACATCTCCTCCTAGGTACAAAAAGCAGATGGCTATTAGCTCTTTCGCAAGGTATTTCTCCCAACATTTTCAGTTACATCTTAGATATGTATTTAATTTAATCTGATATGAAAGTAATTAAATGGCAAACCACATCAAGGTATGAAAAAATGCATTCATAGGATTAACAACAGAGCAAGACAAAGATCTTTACCATAGCTGTAAAACCTCAGACTACTTTTGGAAATAATCAGTCTCAGCTGAATCATATTACATAGAATCATAGAATAGTTAGGGTTGGAAAGGACCTTAAGATCATCTAGTTCCAACCCCCCATTTAAATTAAATTAATGTTATGCACCTGAAATGTTTCTGGTTTAAAATGACTTAGACACAGTCCTTATGTGATCAATTACTTCTTTAGTTTGCTGCCTGTTTTCCTACCCCCATCCCATCTGTTAATTACAATGTCTTTTGTGGTTTTGGAAGGAATTCCTTTCATTTGTTAACAGTCATGGATATCAAATAGTTTCCTCTAAAGCAAAATAAGAATTAGAATTGGATTTCTTCATAAGATTGTTGAAGCCGATAGTTATGAATCAAGATTACAACAGCTCCCAATATCTCAAGTGATTACTTTGGTAGTTAGAAAAGAAATTTGCAAGTGTTCAACATGGATGGTGGCTCATACAAAATAAAGTCTTCAGTTACAAATAAAAAATCGTCTGTGGCAACAAAAGCACATACTGTAAATTTTCATGATGATTATTTATTACTTGGTGTATGGAAGCAAACATTCAATTTAATGAATACAGTAATTTTTAACTGAACTTTTCCCCCTAATTCTACCACTTTTGAATTAACAAAAGAACCTACTGAACAGATGGGTTATTTCCAGTTTTAGACGCAGGTCTCAAAAAAGACAGTTAAACCATCAGGTACACTGTAATTGAGATAAAGTAAAGTTCCTCTTTCAGATCAATAGAAATGAGAAGTAGCTACATCGGATTCTGCGTTCCCTTGGTATCACATTATTTTAAATTCCGACTCTCCTGGAGATTTACAGCCCTGTGAACCCCATACTATTTCCAGCTTCTGCCATAACCTCAGCTATATCACTTCCCCCTGCTTCTGCAATCTTGCAGTACTCAGCTAAGATTTAGAGCTGTGTTTTTTCATTTAGAACAACTGGATGGGGCCTGGGTTGAGAGGGCACTGAGACCCTTATCATGGGTGTCAGAGGGACAGCAGGACTGTAACTGTGACAGTGATATCCCCTCCACAAATCCAGTGTGGGGGTGGTACTCCATGAGTGCTGCTAGGGCATTCCTTGTGTCAGGGTCACCCCAGGAGTCTTTTCCTGGCTCAGCCCTTAGTACTGTGACCAATTGGAAGCAGTGGCAGAAAAGGACTTCAGATGAGGAGGAACTGGGTTTGGATTCAGAGCTTCAAAAGACCTCACAAAGCCCTGGGACACCTGAACGTTACAGAAAGGGCAAAGGGAAAAGCATCCCCTAAGGAACTGCAATTAGCTGAATACGCATTGCCCCTTGCTGCTTTGTGTCTATATGCACATAGGTGTGTATGTGTGTGTGTATATGTATATGTGTATGTGAATGTGCACACGTATGAGTATGTGCACGCACACACATTTCATTTGACCCTGAACACAGAGCATTGCCTTATATTCCAGGTTGATTTTTCTTCCAAAGCCAGGCATGTGTATACTCATGCACGCATAGGATTGCCTTCTACTTGAGGTCACAAAGCAAGCCAGGGGCCAGAGTTTTCTGCATTGGGAAACCAATGTTGAGAGCACCCAACATATGTCTATCAAGGAAAAGCAGTTCCTATCGAGTCCTGTCTCTACAACTTTTCAACACCAAACACAGGACAAGACAGGAATATCAGTTGTTAAAATGTTTCTACAGCATTTTTCTGGAAAATGAACCCTGCTGAACCATCCTACATTTTATCACAGCAGGTACAGTATGTTTTGCTCTAGAGAAAGGTCTGCCTGACCAGGATATTACGGTCTTGGCTTGTCAGCTGAGCGCACTTAGTATTACTTGATAGTCTCTAGATTGATCAGATGCCATCTTGCTAATTGAAGGAGCTAATGACTTGTCATTTCTGCAAGCTAGACAAACCAAAGGGTTGTAGAGGGTCACTTTGGAAAAAGAAAATAAGAAAAAAGAGAATAAAATTCAAATTTCTAGTAAGATGGGACTAAACTTTGTTCACTGAGCCATGCCATCATTCATGCTGTATGCTCCTACTCTTCTAATCTTCTAATACCCTTTTCCCAGTGTCTGAGAAAATCCCCAAAATCTGAATCCTGCAGTTCCACTAACATTTCACAGGTTTATTTACAGAGCAGGAGCATACATGGATCCTTACAATATGAATTAAATGCCTTTCTTCAAATAGAGGATGGCTTTGATAGCGTTGTTTTTTCTTCACATTTTGGGTAACTGAAATGCTGGTTTTGAGAAATTTTCAGTAGAGCTTGCCAGTCTAAAAACAAAGTTACTGTCAAACTGTGACTTAAAAACATTAAAGCATGGCCTTACTTGAAGCTGTGCTTTCAGCTGGGTATTTCATTCTTACACCTGTTTTGTCAAATACCTCAAGGGCTGACATCTTTTGGGAGTGCTCCAACTCAACAAGTGTCCCTGAGCTCCCTTCAGAAAGCACCAGACCTCTTCCCTCCATTCCTGTATGGCCAAAGTGAGATGATTTCACTGAACACAGAAGCTAGTGACATCTAATGAACTCTTTAGACAATAAGTGAGAAACAAATTCTAATTTATATCTCTAATAAAAGTTTGAGGTTCTGTTACTGTGTAGTGATTTCCCTTTGAATTACTATGATGTTTGTCTCCACTGCAGATACAGGAAGCAAAGGATTCATATCACCACAGGAAGCATTTCCTTCTGGGTCAGCCTTTAGAGAAATCGTTAGATGAAACTGAGAGTAGTGATGGTTAGATGAAAGAATGAAGCTGCCTATCAAAGCTTGCAGCAATAAAGCCTGTTTTACTGATCAGTTAGCACCGTGGGTGAATCCTCGGTTCTTACACAACTGTCTATACTGCACTGTTTCTAGTTCTGTTTTCCCTCTGGTAAATCAGATGAAAACACCTTGCAATACTCCAGGTCTCAGCCAGTATCAGAACAGGATTCAGACTGGTGCTCTTGCCAGGCTGCACTAGCATAGTGGAGGTGTGCAGAGCTACAGTTACTTGGTGTCCTCACTCAGACTATGAAACATACCCTATCGTCTCTGCCCTGTGATTGCAAATTCATCTCCCATCTACACCATATGCTTTTGCAAACAGACCCACACTCGTTTTCAGGCACGGCAGATGCCCAGCTGACCAAGACACTGCTCAGCTCTACAGACTTTTGCTTCTTTGTGCTCTTGGATACATCAACCCTAAGAAAGTCCTGTCATAAGTCAAGACTTCCCCTTAGCACTTGTCAATACGCTACACCCAAACCCCTCCTGCCTCATACTCCAGCTTCTGCTTCCTTGCCACTTCCTCACCGGTACTCATGAATATGGGCAGTGCACACCTAAAAGCTTACTGATGCTGGGCTGATCTCCAGCCTTGCCAGAGACTTGTTCAGCACAGGCACTAGCATAGAGTTAATTTTCTTCCTAGTTGTTGGTACAGTGCTGTGTTTTGTCTTCAGTCTGAGAACAATGCTGATAATACATTGATGTTTTAGCTGTTGCTGAGCAGTGCTTACTCTGATAAAGGACTTGTCTGTCTCTTGTGCTCTGCTAGTGAGAAGGGGCATGACATGCTGGGAAGAAGCAGAGCCAGGACACCTGACCCAAACTAGCCAAAGGGATATTCCACACCACAGCACATTATGCCCAGTATATAAACTGGAGGGAGTCACCCAGAAAGGGATGATCATTGCTTGGGGCTTGGAAGGCATCAGTAAGTGAGTGGTGAGGAAGGCATCAGTAAGTGAGTGGTGAGAAACTGTTGTCCATCACTTGGTTCTTTGTTTTTTTTTTCCCTCCCTTTTTTCATATTATCATCATTTACTTTATTTCAATTATTAAACTGTGCTTACTCCAACCAGTAAGTTTTTACCTTTTTCCCCGATTCTCCTCCTCATCTCAGTAGATGAGTGGGAGTGAGCGAGCTGCTGCTTGGTACTCCACTGCCAGCTGGATGTTGAACTCTTTCTTCACAACAGTCTGAGCCAAGATCAAACACATGCAAAATATCAGAGAGCTGGGATTGAGTAGGAGAGCTGTATCAATTGGTATGGGCAGGGGGGAAAAGCATGCAGCAAGTCCAGTGTCATACAGCACCGGAGATGCTGAAGAGGCTGTCTCTGCTGGCTGCAGCCTCCTGTCTCACCAGTGGACTGCTGTGGATGCTACCAATGCTCTATCCATTTTTCCTAATTTTCAGCACCTGTCCTCTTGGGAAGGCCATGTTGGCTGAAGCAGAGAAGGCAACTAGCAAGAGGCAAGAGAAAACTTTTGAAATATCCCAGTCTTCTCAAAAACACCTTGCCTTCCCCTGTCTGTCCAGACATGTATTCGTTACCTAGAAAAGTTGTTCTGCAACCAGAACAAACCCCAGCTTTACTAGCCCTGGCATGAGTATATAACTTTGCAGGCCCTAGTGAGGAGCATTATGCTGGTTTTGCTGGGCCACCTCAAGCCTTCCTTCCCATATTCCCACTTATCACATCCACTTACTACCACATGCTTTCCCTGCTTTTCCTTGGCCTTGCTTCCAAACCTTGAGGAGGAAAGACAGATGGGTGGGTCTTTGCAGCAGTTACCACCAGCAGAACTGCCTGGCAAATTGCAGAGCAACAAGTTATTGCCAATCAGTATGACTTACACTGATGTGGTTGTGGTATCCATTGGTGCAGAGGTGCTCACCTGAGCCACCAAGGAAGTGTTTGCATGCTGTCATGGCTCTGATTGTGGCTGCTCAGGAAAGAATGTTCACATCAACAGAAAGGAGAAAACCCCTCAGCAGCACTATTACCATGGCTGGGCTAGAGAGTTGTATACCAATCCTCTAGTATCACTTTGAGAGAGCATCCATGTCTTGGTGGGGATGGAAAAGTCAGTATAAGAGTATGTCCTAATTTTTTCTGACTACAGTGACTTATAGGCTTGGATTTATGAAGCATGAAGAAGGGAATTAGGAGTTTTATGAACTGCATCCAAAGCCCCCAAAGCTGTAATGCTCCTTGGCTGTCAGAAATGGGCTGAACCTCAAACAGTGCTGTACAGAACCTTCCACTGACTGCCACTCATTTGTTTATACCTCACCTCTCACTGACATATCTGTCATGTAACCTGGACCACTTACTCTTCTTTTTTTAAAGCACTAGGTTAGCAAAGGAATTCAATGTAGTTGATTAATGAAGTTCATTAATCTGAGAATGTGAAATCTAGAAGAAACAAAGAACTAAAAGTAAATAACCAATGTGGTTTTATTTATTTATCCTTTATTTAGTAATAGCACCCAAAGCTGCATTATATTAACACAAGTAATAAAGCTTTCATATTTATTCCTACCAGTGCATTTCCAAATCCAGATGAAATGCTGGAAATAAGTAATGCTGCCATACCATGAACACAGGGTGTAGATCACAATGATTCACAACTAACAAGTGAATCCCAATGTAGTAAAATAGAAAGTTGTACCTTAGGTGTGAAACCTGTAACCTAAGGAACTGTGGCCATCTCTATTTCCACAAAATACCATAACAAAACATTGGTTGTAGGAACTATAAAGATAACATACTTAATGATACATTTTGTATCACGTTATTGAATATTCCATGTTGGATGTACAACTTATAGCTACAGTGTGTGTTGGCTACAACTCTACAATAAGAATGTGTATTGCTTGTGTAACAGAAAGGGTCATGAAATGTGTGGACCTGTCTGCATGTTTAACAAAATGAAACAGCAATACAATAAAAACTGCACCACATGTGAATATTGAAAATGGTTAAGTTACAAAGTCATTCATCCAAAAATCCAAATACTTCAATGAAAGAAAGTATATAAAATGTAGTAAAACATAAATTACATTTAAAGGTCTGTACATGATTCAGCCTGCAAATAGAAGCACAAAACCAGCACTTCGTACAGTAAATTGCTTATTTTGGTCTTCTAAATTTCAAAGATTCATTTTGTCTAAAAAGGCAGGAAAAAACATGGTTTCACATGCAATCCAGCAGTAATTGTGGTAAATCAAGTAGGCCTTGACTCTGCACAAAACTCAACACTTTAACAATGTAGGAACATATAATGTGGAGCTCTTTTCTGTCCTTGGTAACCAATATGCAATTAAAGTTGGATTGTTAAGTTAGTGCACACCTACAATATCCCCTACAATATCCCCATTTTTGGTTAACAGTGTATTAAGGCTGCTTGCTGCTGAGAATGCACAGCAGAGAAGGAATACTTTCATCCATAAATGCAGTCAGACGATTTTGTTTGGAAGCTTCTGTTGCAGTCATTCATTGGGAATGATGAAAGAAAGCCATCTTCTCTCCTCTCATGGTATTCCACAAGATGTTGTGGATGCTATAAGTCTATATGGGCTCAAAATCATTTGGATAAATTCATGGTAGAAAATTCCATCAAGGGTTATTAAACAGAAAAAAAATCCACTTCTGGCTTGATTAAGTCCCTAAGCCACAAATTGCTGGAGCCTGGGGAAATACCCTGGGGAAACTGCCCTTGCATCTTCCCTGGGTGGACATTATCGATGGCCTTTCACGACATGCTGCTGGGCTGGACAGACCTGTGGTCTGACCAAGCACAGTCAATTTTATGTTCAGATTCCTTACTTTTCTGGTTATCGTAATACAAACACAGATCAGTATTCTCAACTTGTTATTTTTTCAGACTCAAAAAGCAAATAACAATCTTGCATCCATTATATCAAAGAGATAAATACTATTAACTAAGCTGTCCGTCACATCCAGGGCACTTCTTTATGCTCAGAGCAATTCAGCAACCATAGCTGGATTCCTTTTTGTGTTATTGGTTTAAGCATAATTCACTAACATTACACTCACATATCATGATATACATGATGTGCAATGCTACTCTGCAATACGTTGCACAGCAACAGTACATAATTGAAAAGCAGCTTCCCTCAAGAACTGTAGAACAGTAAAAAAGATTAAACTCAGCAATTCTATACCATCGTATTTGCAAAATATGATGGTGGGAATGGTCAGTAAACCTGATATATCATTACTGCTGCACTTTACACGGTTGTAGGGTTTTAGTTTTGTTTTAGTCAGATCAAAATCACTGCTATTAAGCCTAAGGATCTACAGTCTCCATGCACGGAAGTGACACGAAATTCTCAGTAATAAGGCCAACTTCCTTATGCTTCTGACTGAATTTCTACTTCGTCCATCTGAAGTGTGTCATTATCACCCAGCAATTCTGTTTCAGGCACAGAGCCCTCCTCTTCCTCCTCCTCCTGGACAGGATTCTGGGTGATGTCTTCCATTCCGTTGTGTGTGTCATCCGTGCCCTCTGAAAGTGGAACCGCCCTGTCTGCCACTGATGCATTGGAAGGTGCTGTTGTTACATAGCCTGTGCTGGTGGATCCACTCCCGCTGTGGTGAGAGCCTGGTTTGGGAATGATTTGGGGAGGCATTTGCTGAGGAGCCATCTGCACTGGAATTTGGACAGGATAAAAATTTGGCAAGTAAGCACCATAGGCAGGCATTGGCTGGTAACCATTGACTGGAATGTAGAGCTGAGGAGGTGGGACCATTGGTCTCATCTGCCCTTTCATTTGTATGAACTGTGGTTGAGGGAAAGCTGGAGTTTTCTGCTTTGGTCCAATGTACCTAGCATTGCTGACATTGCTAACTGGGCTTGTGCTGAGAGAACTTGTTTGTGTGGTGTTGCTTGCCCCAGAGGTTTGCGCTGAGCTGTTGTAATTAGAAAGGTTTCCCCATGTTCTTAGTCTGTTGTGTATATCTTTAAATCTTGGTCTTCTATTGGGAAATTCATTCCAGCACTCCAACATCAAAGTGTATATCCATGTGGGGCAGTCATCAGGACATGGCAAAACCTGTCGGTTCCTTATCATCTCAATGACATCTTGGTTAGAATAACCACAGTAAGGCTGCAGGCCATAGCTGAAAACTTCCCACAGGACAACTCCATATGACCATATATCTGAATCAATAGAAAACTTGCCATACATAATAGCCTCAGGGGACATCCACCGGATAGGAAGAAGGGAATTTCCCATCAGTTTGTAGTAATCAGCAGCGTAAACTTCCCTGAAAAGGCCTAAATCAGATATTTTCACATTCAGTTTATCAAACACCAGTATATTCCTAGTGGCCAAGTCCTTGTGAACAACATGGTGGCTTGAAAGATATTCCATTCCTGCAGCTATCTGAGTCACGATGTGGAAAAAGTCTGCTGGTTCCAGAGTGGATTTTACTGTCTTGTCGTCATCAGTGCTGCCAACATCTGAATGGGGAGATCTCATTACCAAGAACTCATGGAGGTCACTGTGGGAACAATAACTGAATATCATGCTTATGGGTTGTTCCTTTGTCACTATTCCCAGCAAACAAACAATGTTTGGGTGCTGTAATCGTGATCTCATCATTGCCTCATGTTTGAATTCTTCCCGAAGAGCCAGTTCTGCTTTGTCTTTAAGTGTCTTGATAGCAACAGCTTGCGTCTGTTCACCTGGTGCTGTACCAAAAAGATGTCCCTTGTAGACTTTGCCGAATCTCTCCTCTCCTAATTCCTCCATAAACCGGACAGTTGATAGATTGATTTCTTTAAGTTTAGTCTGAAATGACATAAAGAAAGTAACGCCACAATGTTTTCTAAATGATAGAGTATCTTATTAAAGAAAAGCTCCTAGTGATTGGATGCTCCAAATGGAAGACAAACTAGGTCAAAATGACTCCTAAGCTTTTTGTGTATTCACATCATATATTGATTTTACAGTTAACCTTGAAATGAGTTATACTATTATCAGAAGTGTAAATTAAATTACGCTGCAAGTTGATGAGTGTAATTATTTTTACAAAGGAGCAACCGTATTTCCTGCAAGCTAAATGAATAATCGGTTCAGAGTAAATCTGGTGAACAATGATGTCTATAAGCTGCAGCTTCACGTGTCCTACAGATTGGCCCAGTGGTGCTCACTGGAGATTCATCAGAAAAGCTGTGGGCACTGGCTGAGGAGCTGGCAGCTTCAGGGCAAACTGAAACATCCTAAACCAAGGAGGAGCAAAACCTCTCTCCTTCGATTCTCCAGTAGCAGATATGCTCTTTTTCTTCCATTTCACTACAGGAATGGCCAGTGCCTATGGGTAGCAGTATGTAGTATCCCCACTGAGAAACCTCATGCTAGGCCTCTGATGAAAAGGGGCTAGAAGAAGAGCAGAAGCAAGAAGGGATTTCTGTCTAGTACATGAAGGACAAGGTTGCAAATCCAAGAGTGCAGCTGGCAGGGAAAGCAAGGGAGTTTGTGATGGTGATCTAATGGGTCCGTCCTGACCATTTCTATGGGCTGGAGGAGTCCCCAGATGGGACAGATGCAGCTGGCACAGCTTCACACACAGGCCATCACAGCAGGAAGGAGCAGGGCAGGCTAGAAAGGGGCTTTAACAGGTGATTTGGGAACAAACTCTTATTTTAGTTGCCAAAAGAATGCACCAGAGTTTCCAGCACAGCCCTGACACAGCCATTAAACCTCCCCCTTATCACACAAAATCAATGCAATTTATTGCAACTGGTAATATCCTGCAAATATTCCAGGGTTTCCTGAACAGATGTTGTCAATTGTTTCAAATGAAGCATTGTTTTTTAGAGCCTGCAGCTTGTAAATGCTGTGATTAAAAATTCAGCATTAGCTCTGACCAGGATTTTAACACAGAGATCAGTTAGTTGACCCAGAAAATCATATGCAGGAGCTGAGATCTGTAGACAGGAGTTCAAAGCCATTTTTGTTTCACCATCTTTTGTGACACACAACCTTAGAAACATGTTGCACCCTGGCTCAGCTGCCTGCACAGCGGTGGTTCAGAACACCAGTGGACTGAGCTGATGGATTAGACAAGAAACCCCACGGTGCATCCTGCTTTAAACAAGCAAACCAGCTGCGTCATTACCAGGAGTGAAAATGAGCTGTGGGGTGAAGACTGGATCAGAAATAACATTTTTAGTTACTGAGACAGCAGGCAGAATGGGAATTGGCAGGTAAGGACAAATGTCACAAAATACTTTGTCCTCAAAGCTGTTGCCTGAGGCCGGGATTTCTTGATACATACAGTGAGTGCAAGACCTGTTTTTCACTAAAGTAGATGGCCAGCATAGTATGGAAATCACATCCCTCACAGTACAGCTCAATTTGAACACGGATAACCTGAGGCACTGAAAATCACAACATTTTAGAAATACATGGCCTAAGCAAATTCTGGAAAAAATACCTGTTTGTGTTGATTAATGAGTGGCATTTCCATGTCCTGGCTGGGAGATGCCATCAGCTGGCGGCGCTGTGGTGTAGCAGCAGATGCCTTCTGCTTGTTTCTGCACATACACACCAGGAAGAACAGGCAGGCGATAACTAAAGGGATGGCTATGCTGGGAACCAGGATATAGAGGATTCCCATTTTACTGTTGTCATGTGGACCTGTCAGGCACAGAAATGTCCACTGTTTACAATAAGTAATTTTAATGCATCCTATAGTAAAGAAACAAAACAAACACAAAAGCAAACAACAATGCAGTATGATTATTAATACTACATTGGTTTTTAATAAATGCCTATAACTTGCAAAGAGGAGTCACATTACTTCCTCCCCCTTCTCTGTAATTTTCTATTAAATATTTCAAACAAGTTTCAATGGACACAGCAACTCACAGTATGAAGATAAATTAGGAGCCCCACATTTAACGCATTGCCTGAAACAGTATGTGTTTTATTTCACTTTTATTTTGAGGATTACAATTGTGGAAACTGAAGGACATAGACTAGGGTATCATTGCATTACCTTGCTCAGGAATAAAAAGCAAATGAGTAGTCTTCATCACAGTATATAAAGCAGGGACAAAAATGTGATAAAACATAGCACAGCGCTGAAGTCTGTCATCACCCTGCTTCAGCCATTTTATCAGTACTTTGCCCACTTTCTGCCTCCACTGGTAGAATAAAATGAATCTTCTACACAGAATAAAATAAATCTCACTTCTCATTGGCAGAGATATTATTTGTTCCCTTTCGGTTACAGTGAGAGAGATATGAAAGGGCCATCTGTACACTTAATAACACTTTTACAGAACCTTCCTCTTGATGCTTACAGACTCTAGGACAGCATAGTGATGTCCAGAATTTTCACTGGAATTGCCTGGGATGTTTTTTGCAATCAATGGTTTTGCTATTTGTGGCTACTGCTTTCACCCAATCACATCTTTACACTATGTCACATGCAACACAGAAATTTATTATAAATGTCAAATTAAGTTACTGTGAAAAAGTGAAATAACTAAGAAATTTCCTCAATTTTGAGCACTTTTAAATATCCAAGCACTCTGTAACACAGCCACTGTTATGGCTTCCATGATACATGTGCTGCTGCAGGAAACATGCTTTTCTTTCTAATGAAACACAGTTATTAAGTTGCTTTGTCACATTCAAAGACTGTTACCACCGTAACAGCTCTAGAGTGAAGGCTGTACCAATACAGGGACATGAGAGGGCCAGTATTAAGCTAAGAGAGCTCTGCTGTTCATTTTTGCTATCAGTAGCGTAATACGAAGCCACCAGCAGACAGCATGGGACTTTTACAGTATCTCTGCTTCTGCACTCGACAATTTCCTTCCAACCAAGCATGGTGCTGTATCTCCCTCTACAGGACCTTAAAAACCCTTGCTGCCTGCAAGATACCATTGAATGGCATGAGCAAACCAAACATACAGGTGGTAAGTACATAGAGTCTGGCGTTTGACAAGCTGGAATACAAACTGCAGCAGTGTTGTTAATTATTACCTCAGCTTAAGCACACAATATGTAATAAAAAAGGGTCACAGTATCTCAGTCACAAGCTCTGATCTCCAGAAAATACTAAACGCCTACCACACAAAACAAGGGTGGTGCATTACAGCGTAGCATTCGAAACCATAACCTTCTTAAGTGAATTGTACTTTCAGAAATAGGAAACATTCAAAATTACGCATGATTTGGGACAGTAGGGGGAAAAAAGAAAGAGAATACATACTACAAGAAGGTATGTCACACAGTTCCATGCGTACGTTTTTGTTCTTTGTAAAACACCAGGGCCCATCCATCTGACCTCCAGGATTTCGACAATACGCATGTCCTCCACCTATCTCCGGGAACTGTGTGCTTGTCAGATCATGGTTGTGGGGACTCTGGGAGTCCCAGAGTTGGCAAGTGTGGCCAGACTTAGTAACGCTGACTGTCCCTCTGTAGTCTGCTCCAGAACCATTGTAGCACTGATGATCTGCAACACAGGGTTTGACAAAACATTGCAAATAACACAACAAAGGCCAGCAAGACCAGAAGGATTTTAACGCATAGACCACATATGCAAAATGCGCTTGAAGTCAGGTACTTCAAGATTTAAATGAAAGCTGTGGGATCTGAATTTTCCATTTTGTGGGTATCTGTACTTTTGCGCCCAGTTATTTCTGGTTTCTGCTCTGGAGTGACCAATTGCTAGCAAAAAGAGTAGGCAGAAAAGTTGTCAGCACATAATTAGTGACCCAGAAGAGCCCATCTACTCCTGGATACAAATATAAATTCACAGAAGCGAGATCGATGTTTTTACCCATGCTGTGTAGGTGAAGAAAAACAATTACACTCCTTGCTTAATTTATAGGATTATATTCCTGTGGATTTCCATATAGAAAGGGTGAACATTAAAAGTTTAATCTCTTAACAGATTTTTCCAGTAAATTTCACACAGTCTTTTTGAGGTTTACTGATAGGTAAACACAACTCAAAAATAGCTGCATGGGGGGAATCACTCAGAGAGGCAAAGACTGAGCCAGAGATGAGGCAGGCATGTGGGAAGGGAAGCTTGAAATGCACTGTAATATGAGTCAAAATCAGCTGTGTGAATATGAAGCTTGATAGCCCAGGGCAGTTGGTATAACCCTTCTCAGTACTAAGCAACCTCGTTTAAACTTCCTCACCATCCTAACTATACCTTACAGCAGTGCAAGATTATGGTCAGTATTAACATGTTAAAAAGTAGCAGCATCCAGTGTATCAGTACTTTCTTTAAAAAAACCATGACTATAAAAATACTGCTTCTCAGACCGAACCCGAGAAAGCCACAAATACTACTTTTTCCCACTGATAAAACACATGGACTTACATCGACTGAGCCTTTCCACGGGGATTCCAATCCTTATGCAGTTGGCAGCTTCCAGGGTATCAGGTCTTGGGAGATCCTCACACTTAGGCAACTGTAGCTGCATCAAGATGAGGGGGTTTGACCTGGCAATGTTGTATTCCTGCCTACAGAGATCATTCTCCAGAACTTCACATTCATCCCGGCACAGCTCCCGTGGCTTAGGAGTCCGAGAGCGCTCGTCACACAGGGGAAACACAAAGTGGCAGAAGGATGGTATAGCGAACTGTGAACACTGATCAGACAAATGTGTGGAAGTGCCAATCATGGTAAATGCAGCTGCAAAGGAACAAAAATAGTGCTTAATTCACAAAAAAGCATGAAATTATTTTGTGTAATTTGCTTTTTATAACTTTTGTCTTTTCTTGAGGGTCTGAAAGCCCACTGAGCACTGGGGAAATGAGGCAACTTGTGCTGTAAAGGAGAGCTGACAAATGCAGAAAGCAAATCCAGCATTCCAGTCCCTCTGACATCTGAACAGAGCTTGTAGACCTCAGTTTACCCAAGTGACTAGCACTGAGCAAACTGCTAATTTTAACTCGAAAAGATAAAAAGCAAAAGCAAAGATACACTTGCCAGGATGCTAACATGTATTTCCTAAATTCCTAATTAGGAAAAATCTGAACAAGGATCACCTAGTTTCTTCCTCCTGTAGAAACTTTGACAAGATTTTCAAGGCTTAACAGGCAAAAGGAAGTGCGCCACTGGTATCTGGGGAGATACTAACAGACATGAAAAGCCTAACAGGCAGCAGTTTGGGAAAAAACACAATCAATCTCAGCATACTGATCGCATTAAGATGAATGTCGTACTGAACTAGGGACTTAATCCTCCGAAGGTCTCAGCATCTACGCACTAATGTTTATCTGAAAGTTTCCTTGCACACTGCAACTGCACTGTGCATGTGTGTCATGTATCTGGGAATGAGTCAAGCTTTAAACAGAGAAATATTCATTGATGATTTGGAAAGCATCATTTGTGAGTGAGGCTTGTTAGACTGCATGTTCTACCAACGCACACTGTAAAAAGAGAGGAAATGAGCAGCTGAAGTAATTCAGTAGCCTATTTACAAGCTAGAAATCAATTCTTTCCCTCTTGTCCAGCTCTCTCCTTTCAATCGTCTACTTCCTGCTGCTACCTGCTATCAGACTGTTTCCTGTTTACTCCTGAACATCACACATGCAGTAAGCCACCCCAGCTCCAGCCTTTTGTACTGTTTACACCTCTGTTTATTTTAATACAGAAATATTAACACAGGAATATAACCATTTATCCACCACATAGGGGAAAACGCGTGCATACGTGACATCAGTCCTCAAATGACATCAGGCCTCAAATGACAACCGTGATGTGCTTGTCCCAGAGACTAGCAGGAGAAAAAAAATAAGCTTGGAGGAATTAAGAAGTCACTGTTACTAACTGAAACACCAAACTAATTTTTATGAAGGTATTACGGAACTTAAGACTAGCATGAGCAAAAAGTGCACAATTCACGATCATGTCCTTACTTTACTGGCAGGTGCGAAAGCCAGCAGGACTGTTTGGTGGCATCTAAGGGTTTTATTTTGTTTAGTTAATGAACAGATATTAAACAGCACAGGAAACACTTTGCAAGCCACATGCATCCACTGGTTAGGAGTCAAGTCCACTCCCCCCTTTATTGCTGGCCTTCCAGTCTTTCAAGTCATGTCTCAAGGTTTTCTCCAGACATGTACTATTGTTAATAGAAAGCTGCAATTCCCACCTAAGCACATGGCCAGGACTGAAAAGCATCACAGCTGTAGGGACAAAGGGAATGTATCTCACACAGCAGCACAGCAGGGAAATAAGAATCTAGAATGAAAATTCCCCCACATTCCTATAAACTTCTTAAATGTTCTTGGCATTGGGCAGTAGGTGTCACCGTTTCCCACGCACAGTTTTTCCAGAACACACAAAGGCACCAAGACCTGCGTTTAAAAAGTATGTGCAAAAGTATAAACAACATCTCAGCCGATTATTTTTGTTTGCTTGTTTTTAAATCTAATAAATTACTGCAATTTCAAAAACACCCTGTCATTTGAACAGAGAACACTGTCTGAATGCATTACTCGTTTTACGCGTAAGAAGACTTGGAAGAAACAAGTCTGCTGTGAAATCCTCAGTTAGTGTGCGTAAGACATTTGGTCTGTCCTTCAGATGCATATAGTTTGAAAATGCCATATTGTTAATGGATTATCATTACTGCCTAGCTAGGCACTGGGCAGCCCTACATGATGGCTTGCAGAGTTTTTCTAAAAAAGAAAGGTTCCATCAGAAATTCCCCTCAACTCCAGGACAGCATCCCAGACCCCAGCCTTCAAAATCTAACCATCAGTGGTATTAGGGATCCAGCAGCCAGACGTATATTCCAGAAGTAAGTATAACTTCACGCTGGAAGAAGTTTTTGCATTGATTTTTTTTTGTTATTGTTTAGGGTTTTTTTTTGGTTTTTGTTTGTTTGTTTGTTTTTGTGGTGGTGGTGGTGGATTGGTTGGTTAGATTTTTGTTAGGCTGTTTTGGGTTTTTTTGCCGGGGGGGGGGGGGTTGGGGGGGGGGGTGGTGGTGGTGGTAGTGAGGGGGCCAGATCACTGCGCTCGCAGCACCGGCGGCTCCTGCAGCACCGCGGTGCCCGTTATCCCGGCGTTGCCCCGGGAGCGCGGNGGGGTGGGGTGGTGTTTGGTGGTGGTGGTGTGGTTTTCGTTGGTGGCTTTTTTCAAAAAAATAAAAACCCAATCCTTCTTCAGTACATTATAAATTGTTTTTCAAAAGCATCTTCTATTTGAATCCATCAAGCAAAAAGCTCAAGAACAAACTACCAGCTGTTAAAAAGTTAATGATCTGACATTTTACTGAAGGACAGCAGATACTCATCTTCCTGGCTTCAAATTTTGCTAACTGTGCAAGTGGGTAACTGGCTCATCTTCTCTGAACCTTAATATAAAGATGTTCTAGTCATTGACCAACAATGCTGAAAAGGATGAGAGCATTATTTATACTTGAATTGGTACTTTCACAAATGTTTTTTGCTCGGCTATAAAAGTGTATAAGCTTACCAGTAATTCGGTTTTCAATTTCCCCTTGCATCTGGAGGGAGTCCACATAAATGGTCCTGTTTCCAATGATTCGCGCACATGCAATTCCCCTGTATGGCTGACAGAACCCATCTTCATGGTAATCTTCTCTGCAAAAGACAGGTTAGGATTTTATAAGCAGTTGTCTAGCTGTCCCCAGTGAATTTTTACAAAATATATTCTTACAATGGAGAAAACGCAAACAACTAAATCTGAAATTTTTCCATTCCCCAGGTGCAGCTTTCTTTTCCAATTCTCCCTATGCTACCTTAGAAGTATTAATGAGGCACCTTGTAAATAGCTTATTAGAGAAAGACGTAAACCAAAATCCAAGATTAATTTAAAAATCATATGCTATTAGTAATAGGATTTGGCAGGTGAATCTGTTAAAAAGCCTTTTGACTGAGCCACCAACACAGATCTTGTTACATGTCCCCATGCATTTTTGGCATCTAGCAGCACTAAGCACAATTAGGCAAATAGTGGGTTCTCTTCTCCCACTTATATGTACCTCTGTTCATTTTCTCTAGTTACCATCAGAAGAGATATTGCCAAGCTTTGATTAAAATACGGAATAATTTAAACTCTGAATTAGGTAAACAGGATAAAAAGTGATCAAGGTTTTAACCTTTCTTCCTCTTTTCTCTAGTTAGACTCTATGCCAAATTCCTCTTTCAACATATATTTTAATAAATTTTTCAATTCAGTGAGGCTTTGGGCCAGATTTTACTCCCTTACATCAACACAAATATTTTGGCATGAAAGCACTAGCCTTTAGGCTCAGTGGCTCAGCACATCATCCCCAAAGCTCCAATATATAATACACAGCTGAGCCGTAGATCGTAACTGCCTAGCACAGAAAGGGGCTTCAGAGTGAGAGTACTCTCAGAGTTAATATTCAGTATACCATGTGTTTTCTCTGGCACAGCATAGCCTCTGTGCTAGGATTTGCTAGCCCGGTGGATTCACATCATGTCATTCACTCCATGATGGCCCAAAAGAGCCATAAAACGTAGTACAGAAGGCTATGACTCTAGAATAATCTTAGGACACCCAAAACCTTAACCAGCTTTTGTACCTAAACAATCAGTTTAAAACTCTAAGACACTTCTCTGATACAGGCAATTTTTAAAGAATTACTTCAATACTCTTCTGCACCTTGTACTTCATTATCTAATCATAGACTAAGCTGGGTTAGAGAAGCCTTTAAGATCATCAAGTCCAACCACTAAATCATGTCACTAAGGGCCTCATCTACACAGTTCTTGAACACTTCCTGGGATGGTGATTCCACCACTTCCCTGGGCACCCTGTTCCAACGCCTGATCACCCTTTCAGTGAATAAATTTTTCTAGATATCCAGTCTAAATCTCCCTGTATATCTATACCTGTTTCGGTCATGTGGGTTTCCACTTCTTTTGCAAATGCCTTTACACTTCCTTAGGGTGCCACATGAGCAGAGCAAAGCAGTCAGTGAATAGATGTTAAAACATGTAACTTCAGCTGGCCAAATTAGAATGAAAACCTGCTGCCTGACAACAGCTAACCATGATGAGCTTATCGTTCAAGACCTACATAGTACCAAGGGCCGCCCATTATTTCCAGTATCTTATTCTGTCTTAGGAGCCTCTTCTCATTTTTCCTTTAGTGCAACTTCCTGATAAAGCTCATCTCTTCAGGGAAATCCTACCAGTATTTCTTAAAGTATAAACTCTTTTGGCAGTGGAAGAATGGGCAGTACTGCTCATACAGTGTAGACAAAAGCTGTAACCACTGATCGCTACTTGAGCAGCACCTTTCCCTTTCCTTCCAGAAAGACAATGACTCGACAAGACCCAATCCACCACACAGCTGTTAGATAAACCATGGTCATATAAAGTGTCTCATACAGTTGTTGTCCTAATCTGGCCTTTATTTCCTATCACAGTATGGTTGTTAAGTATTCATAAAGCAACATTTTGTCTACAAATTCTGAAACAAGTTCTGCTTCCAACAAAGATATAAGTTTTTTGTTATGGTGGGTGAAGTAAAGGAGGAGTCTTTCTGGATCAATTAATTCCTGCAGTGAAATTATTTCACTCTCATAAAACCCCCTGTACTTTTGCAACAGTTGCATCATGCCTGAAGGGACAAAAATATCAAAGCATTCTGTCTATGCCTATGATCCTTGTGTTTTACGATCCTTAACCACCTCAGTAGGAAGTCAGCAATTCCCATAAGGAACTGAATGAATATGAAACCTCTATTTGACCTCCTGCTCAAGAGCAAATTCATACCCCTATCCTGCAGAACAAAGTTTGTAATGTATCTAACTGAAACTATACCTAACACTTCACCTCCTAGTGCAGAGCAATCTTGCTAGCACAAAACCCCCCCACAATTCAACACCCTAAAACCAACAACAACAACAAAAAAATGAACCAAAAACTATGAAAAATAGCACTTCCAACAGCATGGGTTTGGTGACAAAAGCTGTGTGATCTCTTCCTTAGCCCAGTTTATTTATTTCTGTAGACAAGCTTTTAAATGCAGCTTAGATACTATATATACACACATATGCTTTCCTCTCCCTTGTTGTAGTCAACTGCTGATTAAACTAAACTGGATATGACCATTACCATGGATGCAAGCAAATGTAAACAGTAACCTGATGGTAGATACTCTAACAGAAGCTGGGCTGTTATTCTACATGCATCTTTGTCAGGTCAGGATATGCAGCAAATACCATTTGACTAGTAGTACTGTTGAGGGTACAAAATTACGTTAGTTTTTTAGGAAAATAGTTGATTTCAATAAAGCTGCAGAAATAGCAGCATTTACAGTTTCCTTACAGATTATGCTTACCCTCAACTACATGTACACTAAGCAAATGGCAAAACATCTGCAGTAAAAACCAACATGGGGTGAATCTGATAAACAGTGCAGGCGCAGTGTCACACTCAGTTTAAATAGGAGTCTTTGCAACCATATGCAACTTTGATTCCTGCTCCAAACCATATGACAGCAATTCAGCAAGAGTTAAAAGCTGCAGAAAATAGGTAGAAATACTGACTCTTCAATTTCCTGCTGTTTGAGCTGTAAATTCAGCTCCAGAACCCTGCTAAAAGCAGGTATTTGACTCCACAAGAGGGATCCAGAAGAGTTCAGTTTGTTCCACTTGCAAGATTCCTACAAGCTAACTGCCATAGATGCTTTTTTACCTTTGTTCTTTGTGGGTTTGCTCTGAATGTTTCAGGATGGCATTACCTTCTCTCACTAGTGATTTCATTCCATTTTTATATAACTGTTTTGTTTGTTTGTTTTACGAAACAGAATCAGGAACATCATAAACACTGATCTTTTTTCACCTTTGTGGAAGGCAGTGTTTCCAGGCAGCCCACCTGGAAAGCAGCACACAATTAGACGTAAGCTTTTTTGTCTTAATGAGAGAACTCTCCTCCCAACTTCTTGTCAGATGTATGACCAGAGTTCGGATTTAAAAATAAAATCATACAGAATCTGACAGACCTAAAATCACAACTTCCATCTCTTAAGATCAATGCCATTATTTTTGCATGCCCATAAGGTGATCTTCTGCCACAAAATAAAGTTAAGATCTAGCTTTTTTAATATAAAGCTAAAGCAGAAGAACATTTTATTTCAGGCACAGACAAGTAATACCAAAACATTCATACTACTTTTATATACAACATGGAGTGTCTTTAAGATTGAACAGGCTTAACAGGTCTGGAAACATCTTGAAGATGATGAGACATTTACAAGTTCCTTTTCACACATGCACTTCACCGCCTGATTAAACACAATCTGCCTTTAGGCTTGTGGGAACAAGTTTGTATGAAATGGAGAATTAACCATACAGGCAATGTAGAAGAAATACACAGGTTCAGTGGTATGGTGCTAGTTCAATCTCCTCCCTCTAACAGAAATTGTAACTTTTAGGTACACCTGGGTCTATAAAGGAAGCACTGGAAGAACCAGATGCCTCTGAATAGGAGTAAAACCCAGGAGGCATAAACAGGAATCTCTCTAGATGGTAGTCATGCAGAACTTCCATAAAGCAGGTGGATATCTGCTCTAGAAGTATGTGAAGAGATTTCTAGGTGTATTAAATGTGCTGTAAAAACATACATACTTTGCCACCCCCACGCTTGCATTAAGCTTTACTTTAATTTCACATCTGACAGAGCAAGAACACTGAAGAAAAGACTACGAAAGAAAATACCTAGGAAACAAAGAGGCTTTTCTTATTGGAAAATCTGAAATGCTGAAAGAACACATCTGTATGATACACACTGCTACATAGCACAACCCATTGTATGTGACTGTCACATCTGAGATGTGACATTGTATGAGACTGTCACATCCATGAAACAAAAAGTCTCAGTAAATAAAAGGCTGTTGTGGAAAATGTTCAACACTAAAATAATTGTAAGCATGTAAGTCTGATAAGGGCTTTCAGTATGTATTTGATGGCTCTGAAAACACAGTAAGTGCAGACCTAGTGATTTTGCTGAAAAACAGAGAAACACATGAAGGTGTTTCAATCTTTAGCAAGGGTTCACAAAGGTAATTCTGAAAGCAGAGTTAAGAGGTACTAGATATTTATTCTCTTGTAAGATAGGTTTTTTTTCTGATTGCATCCCACAAACAACACAGGCAACAGAAATTTGTTAAGATAAATCTATTTTCCTGAAAATAAAAAAAACCAAACCAAACACTGTGCATCAGCCATAAAAAGAAATTCAGAAATCCTCCAGAAAACTCTGAAAGAAAACCTTTTTTTATTGAATAAACTGAAAAAAACCCAACTAATTTAATATGTCTAACCCTTGTAACAAAAAAAAGAAAAAATGTTAAAATTACAAGTTAAGAACAGTTTCTTTTAATATTTTAAAAAATAAATTTAGAAGTTATTTGGAGGGATACATCCTCAGCTTACACTTTACCAATGTAAATAATACTATGCCAATTCATAGAATATAACAGGATATTTGCAGAGGCTATTTAAAAAAAAAAGATAATGAAAACTTTGTTACAGCAGTTTCCCACAAGCAAACTAAGTGCAGTTTAAATTTCTTATAAAATTTACCACAACAAATAACAAACCTTAAGTTTTGACCTTCTTTCATATTGTCCAGGGATTAAACAGCTTTTAATTAAAAACTGTTAAATACTGAGAAAGCAACCCTCCCACCCGCCCAGTTCCTTTACAAGCGGAATGGCAAAACAAGGCCAGGTGCACAGAAAACCACAGTTAGGCAGTGACAGACAAAGGAAAGGATAAATTATATATGCCATATTATTTGTTATCAGTAGAGAAATATAACATCTGGTATACAATCACTTGTCTTGAAAGTCTCAGAGTTTTTGATAGCTACAGCTTGAAAACTGGTGGCAGAAGCTGTGCAAAGAGAATAATTTTGATCGACAGCAAGATCAGAGGGAAAAGGACAGGCATCAGATTTCAGATTATGAGTTTACTTAGCCCGGTATGTGGCTACTTCATAAACGTAAAGCACACAAGCTAAATGACGTACAATACAAAGATTAAAAGGAATAAAGGGTTTATGTTTAATCAAAGAGAGCAAATCACTCTGACTTGAGGGAAGGGCATTATAAAGAACTGTAGTAAAACATCAGGAATGTCTGGTTTTAGCATACATATATATTCATGGTTTGTTTATACTGCATCTCAAAGAGGACCTCTTATAACCTGGCACTAAAGCCCTTGTAATTTGTTACCCTTACTCTTGATATGTATCATATCATAGTGCTGGACAGCAAACTGACTCACAAGGGGATCACTTTTCAATGGCTAAAATGAGTTCACAGCTCCAAATATTCACTCTCTCGCACTGAAACATGTCACAGAGAAGATCAGAGAGAAAAGAAACACATTACCCTTGTCATACGCTATAACACATCTATAAAATGCCTCCTATAAAAATACCAGTGAATTTATATTAACATTACTATAGAAAAATACTAGGTAATTTCCAGACAGGTTTTTATATCTACTTTTCAGGGAAAATGTAAAAATAAAACTCTTGTTTCAAAATGAATTATAATTTGTCAAGAGTGCTGCCTTTAAAGTAATAGTTACAATAGGTATGAAATTGCCTTTGCTCATAGGCCTCCTGTTGTGCACAGAAGATCAATGGAAGTTTTACTACTGACACTGAAGGCAACAGGACTATGGAATATTAGATGAAAGAAAAGAATGGTATTTTTTCAAAACCAATATTTTATTCATCTATCGAGAAGGGCTTGATTGATGCCAGGTGCTCCTAACATCACCCATAACTTCTGTCCACACAGGGCAGAAATTCAGTAAAGTGCATAAATGGGTTCGAGGTTTTTTGAAACTTCCAAAATCCAGATGCATAGGAAAACCTAAAAAAACCCACCCCAACCAACCAACCAAAAAAAAACCACCAACAAAAAAGCTCACAAACCCACAAAGCAAGCCAAAAAAACCCACAAACCAAAAAATCCACAAATCATAAAAACACCGAAACCCCACACCTGCACACCTGTGTCCTGACTGCTGAAGCCAACAAGCAAAAAGATGGTAATGGCAGCTTTACTGCTGCATTAAGCCCCTGCCTGGATGGAGGCATCCTATGCCCGCTTCATGGGAGAAGGGCACAGGCTTCCTGCACTACCTATATCCATGCTCTGAACAAACAACTTCATTCTCTGACCAAAGGGTTATCTGCAAATAACCTGCCTTTCCGGCACATAAAATCATTGTTTGCACATCTTCACCCACATTTAAAGATCATGGATCCTGGGATATCACAAAATAGTAGTTAAAACTTCAAAGAGAACTTCACTATAATAGGAGATGGATGTAAAAACCTTTCCCATAAACTAAAG
Source organism: Agapornis roseicollis (assembly GCA_002631895.1). Taxonomy (NCBI): domain Eukaryota; kingdom Metazoa; phylum Chordata; class Aves; order Psittaciformes; family Psittacidae; genus Agapornis; species Agapornis roseicollis. The sequence continues at coordinate 179,960 of NDXB01011938.1, forward strand.
GAATGAAATAAACAGTATCAGAAAAGAAGGGGACTCTAGTGTTAAAAAGTCAAACACTAACAGCTGAGAGAATTTATATAAATAGTCATAGGTCACTTGAAGTTAATGGACCTGTGACAATTTACACTCACCAGCTATATGGCCCATGAACTTTGCTGCCAGATACTTACTGAATGTAACAACAGACCCTCAAAGCAAGATTCCCTTATATCTAACATGTAAATCAGATAAACATTAACAAATAGCATTTCTTTTTGTGCATTTTATCTGAAAAGTAATACATAACAAATCCCTAAGAAAAGTACTTAAAATCATATTTACTGAATGCAGCAATTGTGCTGTATTTGAGTTGAATACTTGGCTGCTAGTTTCTAAAAACTACATTGTGAACTGAAACTCCAGATTCAGTGTATAAGATCAGTAAAAAATAGCAGTTGATCTTTATTCTGTTGATTCTACTAAATGATGCATTTGTTAGTATTAGTCATAGGACCAGAGGCACCATTAATAGATAAAACAATTCACTGAAATGTCGTAAGTTAAAACATAGCTGCAAATGGACTTACGTTTGTGACAAACTAGAGAAAAGTAAGTTGTTTGTGTAACTGCCACTTGTAAGCAATAATCTCATTTTTTAGCCTATGTCAGTTATTTCCACAAGGGATTATAAAACCAGTGTTTTAAAACACAAAACTCAGGCTCCGAAGTCTGTCTCTAAAATATAGTCCAAATAATGTTTCAAACATATATTCTGATATTACCATGAAAGGAGTGTACAAGGTATTTAAAAAGCATTTAAACACAAGAAAGGGGAAAACACATCAATTGTGTTTATGTATAGGCTTTTGCTGAATCATAAGCCAAATCGCTTTCCTTACCAGGCATTGCCTTAAGTAGATGTCAGCAATCCCAGCTGAGCTGTGTCCTTGCTAAAAGATACAATGTTCAGTTACATAGGCAAATAAAATCAATAGACAATGCTATTGCCTTCCTTTCACAGAATCATCCTCCAACACTCCTGTATCACAAAAAGCACACAACCTTTACTAGCAAAGACGTAGGAAAGAACTGAACATACAAGACTGTGGCAAGGTGCTCTTTAGATTACACCACATGCTGCTGTGATTTGATGGTGTCACAGGTATTCACATATTTATTATTGCATTACACAATTAGAAAAGGTTTCAGTGTACCAAAAACTGTTGCTGCTTGCAAGTACAGTAATCACATACACAAGTATAGACAGTGGTAGTAGGATGGCTCTTACTAGAGTAACCTGGATAAAACAGTCAGAGCAAAGCTAGACAACTATGTCCTGAATTTCTGCAAGGAACAGAGGACTATCCCTGGAGGTATAACCAGCCATAATCCTCTGGTTACCACACACAACTTCAATCAGAAAACCTGACACTACCTCTACCTACAAACTCTCTCTTTCAATTTACTCAAATGACATTTTTGCAAATTCTCCCAACTTTTATAGGTGTTAGCATATTGGATGAAATTTTGAAATCAGATGAGTCACCTGGCAGTTCAAGGAAAGCTGCAAGTCCCTATGCTGAGTGCCTCATATTTTTAACAGAAACATCTCTGTTACAACCAGGGTTACTGAAGAACTGGGGGGAGGTGAGAAGGAGGCGAACCAAGTCACCAAACAAAAACAAAACAAAACAACCAACCAACCAAAAAACCCTAAACAAATAAAAAGCCTAAACAAAAAAAGACAAACCTTCAGGAAACTAATTTCAACATACAGTAACACAGACCTGGCCATGCAGCATACCAGCTTCTTGCTCACCAAAGAAGTTACTACAAGTCTCCCTTCTCACCCCCTTTTCTTAAGGCATGTTACCCCCTTCCAGTGTGTAATGAATGTTTAACAAATTGTCTCCCTCGGACATACCCAAGTTAAAAACAGCAGGCCAATGAACCTTCTTAAGAGCCTCTTCAGTTCCTTCTTACCCCTGCAAGTGGATGAAAGGCAGTCCATCTCCCACTGAGATGCTCTGACCCTGCCTAATGCAATGCTCACCCCACTTCATATAAGCTACCAGGGATAAACATAATCCATGCACTGTGAGTTACCTACACAGGCAGATTTTGAAATTTTATATTATTATGGTCAGCCCATTAAAATCCACTGATGGAATTTTATATTTCAGAATTGCTGAGGTGCGCAGCTCGAGAGAAGCCACCTGCAAGACCGGAGCGGGGGAAATCAGCGTCCAGGAGCCTCAATTCAGAGCCGGGAGAGCCACCGAGGAGGGAGCCTCAAGTGCTCGACAGGACTTGCGCAGGAGCCGGCAGCAGGGACTCACCGGGGCCGGAGCCAGGAGGGGCGGCACCAGCCCTGACTGGATAAAAACCTGCCCCAGGGAGCGCTGGTGATGAGGGGCGTGGCGTGGTAGGTCGCGGGGAAACGCGAGCGGGACGGGGAGCACTCGCCTCATGACCGGGGCGCGGTCTGGAAGCTCTGCTCTGGCTGCCTCGGCGGTGCCCAGCATAGGCACCCAGACAGAGCCGATGAGAGGGGAGGCTGCAGGGCAGAGCTGGGGGTGTAGAGAGTGACTGTGCTGGTCTGGTGAGGGAACGGTGCAGAATGGGCAGGGCTGCACTCGGTGCTCCCTGGTGGAGGTCCTGCTGCAGCAGGGGCTGAGCTGCGGGATGCAGTTAATAGGCTGAAGAGTGTCAGGGGAGCTGAGAGGAAGCAGGACGGCTATCCTCCAGGCCCAAACTGTGCAGGGGCCTCAAGCGTCCACTGTAGCTCATGGAGGAAAAAGGAGGCCATTAACCTAGGAAGCTGGGAACTAGTAACAAAAAACAAAAATGAAGAAGACAATTTAAAGCAAGGGGCTTCCTCCTAAGTCTGATGTGCCCATCCAAAACCGCTTCGCAGGAGGCTAATGAGGAAACGCACTTGCAACATAAACAACCAGCTGATGTGCTGCTAAAGAAGATCACTACTAGTGGTGCCAGAAAAAGCGGTAGGTCATAGCAGTAGGGGACTCTACTTTGAAAGGCACAGAGACACCCATCTGTCGGCCTGACTTGGTCTCAAGGGAGCTGTGGTGCCTTGCCAGGAGCACGGAGCAGGGATGCTGCTAAGAGGCTGCCTGCTCTAGTAAGTCCCATGGATTATTGCCCACTTCTAATGATCCATGTGGGTGCGAGGGATATAGATAGTAGTAGTCAGAGAATGTAAGAGATACAGAGCAGTGGGAGAGGTGGTTAAGGGCTCTGGAGCTCAGATACTCTTTTCATCAGTTCTCAAGGATAAAGGGGAAGACCTTAAGAAGGCTAGGAGAATTGGACAGGTTCATAAATATTTAGAATAGTGATGGCATAGGTGGAAAAGTGACCTCGTTGGTCTCTACAGCTTCCTGAGGAGGGAAAGTGGAGAGGGAGGTGCTGATCCTGACACAGTGACAGGGCACATGGGAATGGTTCAAAGCTGAATCGGGGAGGTTCTGCATTGACATTCAGAAACATTTCTTTACTGAGAGGGTGGTCAAACACTGAACAGGCTTCCTAGAGTGGTGGTCGATGCCGCACACCTGGCGGTGCCTCAGAAAGGGTCATTCAGACAACCCCCTTAATATGCTTTAACTTTTGGTCAGCCCTGGTGTGGTCAGGCAATTGGACTCGACAACTGTTGTAGGCCCTGTCCAGCTGGAACTACTCTATTCCACTTTATTCCATCCTCGCCTGGCCAGGCCTGGTGACACTTGTGCTCTCCGCTGTGAGCCCTCATTTCCTGGAAACATCCCAGCTTAGGGATGCCACACCATCTCTGGACAACCCACTCCAGCGCTTCGTTTTTCTCACATGGATTTGGGTTTTGATTCCTTATGTCCAGACTCAACCTCTCTTGTTTCAGGAGCTGCCATTACCTCTCACCCTCGACTTTGCGAGGCTCGCTGTGCTGAGCAGCGTTTTGGTCCTGAAGCTGTGCTCCGTGAGTTGCGACTTGCAGCTCCCAGGGCTCAGCCCCAGAGCTATACTGAAAGACTTTCCCTGGCCCTGCCAGGTTCAGGCAGCCAGGATACCCCAGAGTTGAGCTTGCAGCAGCAGAGGTGAGCTGTGCAGTGACACCTCACCCTGGGGAGACGGGAGGGTTTCTTTCTTGGAGGACCTGGGCATTTCTTCTCTCCTTCCCAGCCCAGCCAATGACCATGGCCTCTCTTCTCTTCCTAGCACAACACCCACTGCTGCAGCACCGGAGACAGGGAGCAGCTCAACATCATCAGCTCCCTCCAACCCACGGCAGCCTGTGGAGTGCATGGCCATGGAGCGGGAGCTGGAGCTGGAGGACTGCTGTGCCATCTGCCTGGAGAGCTGGGAAGAGGTCAGCTATGTGATGCCGTGCCTCCACCAGTTCTGTTACCAGTGCATCCTGCAGTGGACTGAGACCAAGCCCAAGTGCCCCCTCTGCAACAGGAGGATCCAGTCCCTCTTGCATTCGGTGCAGGCTGATGATGACTACAGGGAGCATGTCATCACACCATCTGCAGCACCATCAGCCGTTGTCCACCAGGCGAGGCGACCTGCCAGCCACCCAGCCACCCTGGACAGCCAGGGCACCCATGCTGCCAGAGAGCAGGAGGGCACCCAAGAAAGGCACCTCACCCCCAGCCCAACGACCTCCAGCAGCCCGTCAAGATCCACCGGGGATGAGCTTCCCAGCACCTCATCTGCTGCCATTGGTGGACATCCCAGCAGCCACCCCTCTGCTCCCAGTGCCACCCCTGCGGAGCAAGAAGAGCCCCAGCAGCAGCAGCCAGAGGAGACCATGCCCGGGCCCTCCATGCCCCACCGGCACCGTGCCACTGGCAGGCGACGCCAATCCCTGAAAAGGAAGGCCAGCAGCCATGAATCCCCTCCAGCCAAGAAGAGGCCACCACCACGTCTGTGAGCCAAGGAGGGAAAATAACCATCCTAATAAAAAACAACCAATGTAGAGAAAACCGGCCATAAAGCCATGAAAATTGAAAGAATGATCTATGATGTGATGTTACAATATTACTGCGTTTTGTTAAATTACCTGCTTTTCTCTATTGTTCTGTGTGCCTAACTGCAATGTTCATCCTTTCCTAGTACACACTTAGAGGCTATTCAGCATCCTAAGGAACTCTAATTAAACCCAGTGTATTATCAAATGCTGACAAGAAGTCTCAGGAACATGTAACTCTTCTTTCGTAGGGCATACAGTAAGTACTTTGAAAGCCATTTAAGCTATTGAATGAAGGAGAGAAGGGAAGGAAGGGGGAAAGAAGTAAAATCAAACCAAACTCAATATTGCTGGTTGTAACAGGGATGTCCAACAGCTGCAGTAGCTACTCACCAAAAGGTCAAGGGCCATTACTACTGTAAATATCAATTTACATATACCTGTAAATGGATTAACAGTTGTCTTATTTCACTTGCAAATTGTTTTGTAGTTTAATAAATTTTTTTTCCTGAGCTGCCCAAATCTGAGCACCTGCTGCTGATCTGGACTTTGTAGATGAAGGGGGTTTTGAGCTTGATCAGAGCATGCTGAGCAACCTTGACTCTTTAGTGAGCTGACCTTGAGCGGGAGGGACAAAACCAGAAGAGCACAAGCAGGGCATACAGGGAGGAACTTGGAAAAGAGAACAAGGAGGAGAGGAAGGAAGGTGACGGGAGACTAACCAAACAATTGAAAATTGCTGTGCATATTAGTTTAAATACTCATCTGGCCTTTAAAAGTTGTCAATTTTATAAGCACACTGAATTTCTACTTTTATCACTAAACACAAAATGCATTAGATCATTCATCATTTATTTACTGGTGATTAGAAAATATTTAAGTGGAAGTTTAAACCTAAAGAAATAATGCAGTATGGGAAGAAGCTGGGATGTGTTGTGGTGCAAAGCAACCAAAACCAATACTTCCGCTGCTCTTTAATTCTGCCTTGAATTACACATAGTCTGAGGGTTTAATGAGAAGAATTGTAATTTTTGAAACACAAAAGTAAGATTAGGATAAAAATTCCACAGATTCCATTACAAAACAGAGGGTCAGCTTCCTCTGAGTGTACTCTACTGTGCTGGACAGAGCAGAGTTTAATTTTCAGTTACTTATTATTTGTGACAAGATACACTTACAAGGCACACTAAGCTGCATCCTACAGAGCTAGGGTAAAAACAGCCACTGTATCAAAAACTGCTTTCTGAAATAGGTAACTGAGAAAAGAGCATGTAAAATGGTTTAGTACAGCCTTGGTTTCAGTTCCCTCCTTCCTCTGCAAATACCCTCAGACTGAGTGACTGTCAAAGGACATTTAAACCAATGGACCCAGAAGCAGATCTGAGATTGTGGATCAGAATTCCCTGAAAGGAGCCCCAACCCTACACCAGGGTGAAATACAGCTCCCTTCCCCCTCAGCCTTGAAAGAAAAAAGGAAACTGACACACAGGGGCTAGGAGGGAATTGTAACATGTTCCAGCCAGATCCCCAGATTGGATTGTCAGGGAGCCAGGAAATCTGCCAAGGCAAACACATGCTGTTTAATGTAGACCAGCCCGAGATAATCTGTGCCTCAGTTCCTCACTCGTAAAATAGGAATAACATTCCATGCTTTATGGGGAGAGAATGTACCCTAAGCATTTTGGAACAATCTGATCCCATAATAGGAGAAGGCAAAAAATTCCCAAGACTGACCATCTTCATTTGATGTACAAAACATGGAGAGACAAAGGTTAAACTACTTGCTGCAATCACACATGGAGACAGGCGCACAGCAAGAAATTGAATCCAGACCTCTAAAATTATGGTCCAGTGTTTTAATCACAAAATCCTTCTTTTCCCTTGATTAAAACAGGAAAACAGAACACAAAGTATGTGCTTATTCTGTAATTTCACCATGTTACCACAAATATCTTAGAAAAATACATATACTTCAAATATGGTCATCTCAGCCAAGTGTATGTTTTGTTGAAACAAAAGGTGTGCATGTCATTCTGGAAGAGGCCCATCACTGGACACCTGGTCCTCATGGGCCTGAATAAACACTGTAACTTCTGAGTTGAAGCAACCTTGTCTTGGTTATCTGAATATCTGTTTATATGAATTTTAAAATAACCCTGTACAGTTTACAAGATTAAAAGTGTTGTTCTCAGTGACTGAACTGCAGTGAGACTAAAGAGTATTTGCCACATCACCTGAGGACAGGATGAAGACACAAGTGGTGCTGCTGTTTGACCATAGGTATTCTTCCTTTTTAACATGATTTTGAGTACCTTTGGTTTGCCAGACAAATCCAGTTTACAAAACTGTTTTCCCCCCCAGATACTGTCTTTTACCTGGAAGACCCCAGCCTTGCTCAGGAAAGTGGCCTCTGGGTGAGGTGCTCTAATGGCCCACTCCTTTCCAGCCTCTTTCCCAAGGCTCTATATACCTTTCTCCATCTTATATTTATGTGGAGATTTGTCATGATGAAAATAAACTGCCCCCACCATAAAGCTGTATAAGTACCTGTCACATCACACAGCGCCCCTTTGGGATCACAGAAGAGATGTGTTTTGGCTATGTGATAAAAGCAGACATGCAAACCCATAGAGAATAAATTGCCCATCCCAAAATCAGGATTCCTCACCAGAGTTTTACCTCAGGCATGTTACTGGTTTTTAGACATTCTGTTTCCCATTGTTTGAATGAACTGTTGTTTTCCCAACTATAGTTGTTTCATCACTTTTATTCAACAGATTGAATTTTAACATTTTTCCTGTTGTCCCAAATCACTTGAAGAAAATAAGGCATGAGAGCGCACAAATTTATTCTGAATGATTAATACCTCAAAAATTTCTCACCAAAGTAATGACAATTTCTATGTGATGATGTTTTTTCCCACCTATTTCTAAGAATCCAGCCTGTACAGGCATCTGTGACTGCAAACACAAGAATAATTTTAGTCAGAGTTTGCTAAAACAGGGACTTCTCAAAGTTTCTTAGAAAGTTAAATTCCCCTGCACAGGACTCTGGAATGTCCACCTCCTGGCATCCTGAGCAGACTGCATAAAACTCATGTGGGGAAAAGTGAAGCAGTGGTTAACAGAGGCAGTTTTATACATCTACATTTGGCAAAGGCTGAGTTTTTAGCTACTGCTATCTGCCTGTACTGTTGTGCCTTCATCACGCATCAGATTTTCCAGAAGTCTCAGAGACAACAAACTGTCAGACATCTTCTATCCCAAGTTCCTTTCAAGGTGGCACCACTGTAGTCAAAGCCTTAATGAGAACTCTAAATGGCTTCAAACCAGGAATTTGCCCCGTGGGTAAATTTCAATCTAATTGTTCAAAAGAAATATACATTAGACTAGAGAACACACAGTCTATTAAAATAACATTATCTTGTAGGAGGAACACCTCTAGAGGGGAAGACAACTGTTTCTGCCCACCTGTGCTGGACTCAAGAGATAAACACCTGCTGCTTGTTTTTAAATCATGCTAAAACATATTCTCTGTTATTTGCTACTTATTTATGGAATCACAGAATAGCTAGGGTTGGAAAGGACCTTAAGATCATCTAGTTCCAAACCCCTGCCATTTATTCTGTTTCCACTCACTCATACGTTCCTGAACAGAGAGCATGTTTCTCTTTAGAAGGTAAAAAGCTAATAATAGCAATGAAACAAAAGGTAATAGCATTGTGCAGTGAGAGAAAATATTCAACCAGCTGGCTTGTTCTCTGGTAGAAAAGTCCTCTAATAGCACAGGTTTTGGACAGGAAAGGCTGTTCAGATACTAGTTTTCTGACTGTATTTTGATTTTATTTCTTTTGTAAATAAATTTATACTAGCTATTAATTCATTCAATATTTTTATACTTCTGATTAATAATTAGGATGGCTTGTATATCCCCATTTTTACAGAAGAATATGTACATATTTTTGCAGGTACAAACCTTCACAGAAAATAATGACCTCTTCATCCTCTCAAAAGAATCTATAACAGATTAAGACAACGTATTTGGTTGAAAATTTTTACTTTCAGATTTTTGTGGAAATCAACTTCACTACTTGAAGGTTAAGGCCCTTTTTTGCACTGGCAAGTCTGACTGTATAATGCACATCTGATCTCTGACAATCTTTAATTGTAGACAATTTCTAGAAATCTGCAGCAGAACACGTGGACTGCATAAAAATACCTTGCTAGATAGTGTCTACATAGGTAATGGGTTTTATCCCTTAATAATTCATTTAGGTATAGTTTTAAACCAAGTTACAATGGTTTTAGGTTTCAGCACTTCTGCTGAAGCGTGTCTTTTTGGAAGCGTTAATGCCAGGAGAAACAACTCTCAGGTAGCTCAGTGCAAAACTGAGCTGTGCAGCCAGCAAAAATAAAGAACCTTTTGTTTCATGTGGACTTCTTCCAAGCATTTAAGATATTTCTTTTGTCTTTTTCCTCTTCCCTGACTTAAAAATTGACCTGCATAATGTTACCAAAATATTCAGGTAAAAAAATCATAATCAGTTTCTGAAAAGTAAAAAATAATACTGCCAAATTATTTTATTTGAAGAACTAGGTAGTGGGCATGGAATGGAGAAACATGGGGACAATTGTGAGCATAAGAAGAGAAAGAAAAGAAAGGCAGTATCAAAAGGAAGGATGGGAACATTGGAAAGATGAAGACATTATTAAGTAGGAAAGATAAAAAAAATTGTAACAGGATCAGGCATGCAATAAGGCAAAGATCTGTAATCCCTGGAAGCTCCTGGACCTCATGTGGTAAGTCCCTCATGACTTCACACTCGACCTTTGACCTGAGCTTGTTTTTCTCAAGTTTCAACTTTCCTTTTAATCTGTTGACTACTGGGAACATAAAAAAAAACCCTAAAAAATAAAAAATAAAAAAATATCTATCATCAGTGTACTCTTCACCTTTTAATGGCAGGTCCAAAACAATGACGGTGCACTACTGCTTCCAGGTCTACCACCAACACCATTGGCACACAACTGATTTAGAGGTGTCATAAGACAAATGACAGGATTTTTTAGTTGTTCTTTCTTTCTTTATTTTAACTTATAGTTCAAAACCAACAAAGTTTAAATAGTCAAGGCAAAACCTAGGCAAAATCGGAAAGAAAGATGGGTCAGGAATCTTAATTCACTTCCACCTTTGGGAGGGCATTTAATTAAGAAATATGTGTCATATTGTCCATTTTTCCCCACTTTATCATTTGGATTTTTTTAAATTTATGTTAATATTTCTTAAATATTAATTAATAAGTTTATGTTAAGTACAGGAGAAGAAATGCTAGGGAAACCAAAAGAAATCAGATTATCTTTATACTTTAAAAAAAAAAAAAAAAGTAAATAAATGTAAAATTTGGTTCCCAGTTTTTGACATCGTACTTGGAGATTACTAGATATTCAGTTGCATTTGAGAACTGAGCTTCAGTTCAGTTCCCTGAGCTTCAGTTCAGTACTACACTATGTGTATTTCAGTTTGCTGTCTCGTGTAAAAGTCTGCCTTCTTATCTCATAAAAGATCAGGCAGATTCCTTGCTATTTTTCTCTTTTGTAGATCAGGTGCATAACAGTTTTCTAAAGTGCTGTAAGATCTCAGCTAAGATTTTGGTGGTTACAAAAATGATATTTTTTTTTTTTTTGGTACTATGTCATGAACAGCTGTTTTAAATCTTCAACAGTTAGCAATAAATTATAACAAAAATAAGAAGACTTATTAAATCCTTATAATGTTAAAATCCTTTAAAATCATTTCACTTTCTACATATATAAAATACAAGAATGTATTTTTACACATGTAAGATGACTGACTGAGGTATATGCAAGATGGGTGGATGAGTGGTCAGGACACTGCAGCTATTTAAGTGCTTCCACTCAAGGTGTTGGGAGTTCAGAGATCACAGAATCATAGAATGGTTTGGGTTGGAGTGGAACTTAAGATCATCTATTACCAACGCCTCTGACATGGGCAGGGACACCTCACACTAGACCATGTCACCCAAAGCTCCATTCAGCCTGGCCTGGAACACTGAATCGCAAACACTCATCAATAATGTTACTTCTGAACAGCATCCACGTGTCTTTACAAATTTGCTTTTCCTCTTATTTTTAATTAGTCCATCACCAACACTAACTTTATGCCATTAACACATCAAAAGGCCTCAGACTGTGTTCTTTACTCCATTCATCAATGAACTGCAGAATCTGTTTCAAGAAATCATACAATACAAAGTATTTAAATTAAAGCTGACAGATAAAGCAAAAATGATGAAACATAACTGCTCTATTTTCATCCTTGTGTTTGCATCAGCAAGTGAGCCCAGGCAGATAACACATACCACCAAATCACTACCAAATTCAAATGACAGTAGCAAATAGAGGTTTTACTTAGCTATTGAAAGACATTCTGTCTTGTTTTATCTGATTTTTCAAGTTATAATAATATAATAGGGGTTAATTTACAGCCGCAACAACATAAGCACTTTACCCATTCATTTTTAACCACTCTTTCAGCCCATACTTGCCCTGTAAACAATTTCTGTTCAAACGTCATGACTTTGTGGTATTTTGCTTGTCCAAAATATGAAATAAGCAAGCAGAAATCAAGAAGCTCAAGAAAATCTGATCAAACCAAACCCCACCATAACACAATGTTATCCCTGTCTGAAAAAGCTTCACCTATTCTGTGACTTTTCAAGCAAATTAGGTATTTTTAGCAATGACACTGTGTTGGCAGGCAGTGTTTACTGAGTTACAGAAGAAAATTGTGCGACCGCATTAGGTAATTTTCTAAAAAAGTACTTACTGAAGATTGTGATTTGGACTGTTTGTTGGACCTGTAAACATAAAACAGACAAACATTGCTGGCAACTTTGGCTCAAGACAACAGCATATAAAAAGTCAATAGCAATCTAAAGGAAACTGTCTCTTTAAGGAAGGTTTCTCTTAAGATTCAAACAAAACCCTCTGCGTTCCTGCACATAATTATATATTGCCATTTTCAAAGCCATAAAATAAAATCACATGGATCTTCTGTCTGCTCAAGCAGCAACTTGAGTGAACTTCATTTTTGTTAAAAAATATCTCCCACCATAAAAAACCAGGCTGCTAAAAAGAGAATATGTTATCTTGATGCCTCACTCACCTCCTAATAAGCCCCACCTGAGCCTTGCTATTGAACTTTATGGTATGACAAGGGCATGCTCTTAACCTTTGTTACAGCAGGAACAAGGTCCAATACCCGGTACTTAATGAATCATTACAAAGTAAACTGTGGAGTTCGCTATTTTAAAGAAATTCTAAGAAAGTATGTCTAGAATTATTTTCCTCATTGCTTCAGAAGCAAACTAAGTAAAACCTTGCTTTTCAGGCTGGATGATTAAGTCTTCAAAACGCAATATAAGTACTTCTTGAAAGGAGTGGTGTAGCTTCAGGTGTCAAAGGGCAGAATTTGAGGCCAGGCTTCACGTATCAGTACAGACATGGTATTTCGCAAGGATGGGCCCAGCACTATGAACATCGTGTAGAAAATGACTTCTTATTTTTCTCTTCACTTTTTTTTTTTTATAGACTGAGTTCAGCAGTCCAGGCAATGAAAAGTTACCTTTTTGTACTTTATACTGGCATGCCTTTAAAATTTTTTCTTCACTACGTATTTACAGACCTTTCCATCTGTATTTATTTTCTTTTATTACCAATAAGTGGGTATCAAGTTCAACCACAAAATTTTGCACTGGGGGAGAGGCCCTAGTCGGTGGATTTATTTATTTCCTTTCATGTTGAGAATTCTTTTTAAAATATCAAATTCATTTCTCCTTATGCTATTGTGAAAACTACTATTTAGACTATAAAGCTGACTGAGTAATTACAGAACTAGGAACTCACCAAGCCTTACAAACAACACTCCTGTTGCAGTTATTGTTTTCATCCCATTTGAAGCCACGCACTGGTAGTATCCTGTGTCTGTGGTATCCAGATCTTGGATTCTCAGACGTGAACCATAATCTGTTTTTCTGATGATGATCCGTCTTGGCTCCTGAACCACTGGAGCATCATTTTTCAGCCATCTGACATTCGGAGATGGATTTCCTGCTACCTTGCAGTGGAGGATTGCTGTTTGCCCCTGGACTACAGTGATATTGTTTACTGGTTCCAGAAAGGTCAGGAAGTAACCTAAGAGTGTAAAAGGTCAGAAAAGATCAAACTTCACTTGGGTTGCAATACAAGACTGCCCAAAGGCACATTTTTAAGAGAGGTTCTTGGAAACAGTTTCAGTTTTCTTTCAAGCATGTACTCTAAAAAATGGAAATCACTGTCTTAGAAGCTGTATAGCATCACACTCCAATTAGTCTTGACTGAGTTCATCTTTGTCTGCAGGTAGTTATGCAGATTAGAAGGTCAAGCATAAATTAATACTATTATAATCATAACTCCCTTTATGAATACCTATTCTGAAGCAATAATGCCCTTTTATGGTTATTTTTACATCTCTTAGAAAACAGTACTATACCAGAAAGCTGCACCATTATTGCATAAAAGAGTAATCCCAATTGCAAACGTATTACCACTTCATCTTAGATGGTCATACATTTGTCTTAAAAATAAATAAAACTGAAAAAGTTACTTTCAAGTATTGACTTGCCAGATACTTGTCTGACAGAAAAATCTTAAGATGAACCTAATTTGGATATGTTTATATCTCAATTGAATTTTAAAGATGGTAAGTCTCACATTCATAGAATCACAGAATGGTTTGGGTTGGAAGGGACCTTAAGGATCATCTGGTTCCAAGCCTCCTAGACCAGGACCACCTTTCACTAGACCAGCTGAATTTAAAGAAAGGGTATCTCAATTGCAGGAGAAACCTATGATAGATAAGGCACTTTCAAATTGATTATAGGCTGCCATTTTTTTACATGAAGTCCTAAAATAGTATTAAATTGGACAAAGAAATGTCTGCGGATATTGAGTAATCAAGTTTCATAGGTTTAGTTTTATAAATGGTTAAACTAAAAGCACTAGATCGGTGAACTCAAGTGATAAAAAAAGGAAATAACTGGTTGAAGAACACTGTAAAAACTTGGCAGTCAGATCTTCTGTAGGTTATTATTTTTAAATTTGATTTGGTGTTAGGAGTCCTGCAACTGACACACATCACACACTGAAAGCACAACAGCATGTAATTCCACTGAAATAATAATGAGATTGTCAAAACAAGCAAGAAAAGTATCTAGCTCTCACACTCCTCTTACGTTTGTTTTGATCAATTTATATTATTTATACATACAGCATCAAGAATACTTCATATTATATTTTTATGTCAGCTGGATCCAAATATCAAATCACTTTGAGGGATGTTCGTATGTGCATTTCCTATCAGATTATTCTGCAGTTCTGTTATTAGGAAATAGTGTATTACTGTGCAGGAATCTAACACCAGTAATGCAATGGTCAACATTCACAGCCTGATTGCTGAAATACCTGCAGAAAATTGGTGCTCTGCTTTGATTTACATTTGACATGACCATCAGAATAGAATGAATTTGCAAAGGCAGATCTTGCTGGAAAACTGGTAAGAATGTTGCACTCTACCACTGGCCTTTGAAAAGAAATCCTGCTATAATGAATAATATGAAAATGTAGGCAATTTAGTGAATTTAGTGTGTCACTAAATAGAAAATGAAGTAAACCTAAAGACATATATTCTGTACACGACACTGCAAACTCACAGGTAAATTATTTTGTCATTATTTTTTCTTACTAAATAATAAATTATTCTGCATGGAATTTTGCATTAGTTTTCTCTATAGTTATCTCACAAGTCTTTAGTAGCCTTTAAAACATTCTGACAGAACACAAAGAATTTCTTTTCAAACACCTGATAAAAAGGGGAGCAAAAATACAAGAATGCTTTCTACAGTGTCAGGCCACAACAGTATCATTTGCTGTGGTTTCCAGTTACACTTCATAGCTGACAAATTAGAATTACTAGGATGACATTCTGACAAGGAACAGATAAAGAACAAATTACCTTGTTGGTATAAGGAATAGAAGCTATTGATTAAAACTATTACTTAAGCCAAAATTTTGCATATATAATCATTTCTAGCAGTAAAAAAGAAAGGATGATTAATCCTACCATAAGTTAGAAAAGGCATTTCCGTGACTATTTCACTCTCAGCTCATTATTTAGGGAGTACCACTACTCATTTTGCTACTTTTTCATAATCTGTATGTAGTTTATTCTCATCAGCACCATCAACACAGAGTATACAGTGAAGAAGTAAGTTTGCATTTATTTGAAGTATTTTCAAAATAGAGTTGTCATACTCAGTAATACCACTTGAGTCAGAAGACTTACTTTATTAAAAGAGGCGGAAACTTGGAAAAGCTGACAAATTCTTTTAATTCTAGCAGAACAAATTATTCTAATATTAGCAAAACAACTAGGGCACTGATGAAGTGCAAGGACATCATGTCATGGTAACTGGTGATGCGCTGTTTTGTCAAAGAGGAGTAGAGCCATAATGTGGGGCCATAAAAGTACCAACTCAGGGAATACTTCTGGCAAGATACACAGACTGGATGTGTGGCCTGCAAGATGGGCAGGAAATTGGCTCACAGGCCACACAGGTGATCAACAGTTTTTACTCAGGCTGGCAGCATGTCACACATGGAGTCCTTCAGGGATTCCTGCTGGGCCCCACACTGTTCAGCATCTTCGCAAATGACTTTGAAGATGAGAATGAAAGCACTGTCAGCAAGTTTGTTGATGAGACTAAACTGGGTGATGATGGGGACAGAACATCTTAGAAAGTGACCTGGGCAGGCTGAAAAAGGATCCTTCGTGGAGCTTCATGGAGTTTAACATGGATTTTAACACAGATATATCTAAAGTCCTGCACCTGGGTCAGACTAAACAGCTTGTCAGGCCACACCAAGATTATTGTGTCCAGTTCTGGCCCCCAAATTAAAATCAGAAAGACTGAAGAGCGTCCAAAGGAGGGCAACGAAGACCACCCAAAAGGCTGGAGAACCTGCCCTGTGACAAAAGACCTGAAGGAATTAGGTCTTTTCTCCCTGGAGAAAAGAAGGCTTGGGGGTAACCTCGTCACAGTTTTCTTGTCCTTAAAAGGTCTCTACAAAGAGGATGGAGAGGATGGAGGATGAAGTGGCAGTGTGTATAAGTGTCATCAGGAGATGCAATAAGAACAGTCACTCACTGGAAAACAATCTTCCAAACGTGTGGTGGAGTCCCCACCACTGGAGGTTTTCAAGATGTGATTGGACAGGGTCCTAGATGATCTTGTCTAGGCTCCCCAGAAACATTACAACAGATGATCTTTTGAGGTCCCTTCCAATGTGAGAAGTCCTGTGGTCCTGTGGGTCTATAATTCAGCTATTGTAGGGGCATCCTGAATGTGCTCACACAAGGGAAGCGAAAGAGACAATTTTGAGGTCTTTTTTTGGGAAGAAGTTGGCCCACTTCCAGAATGGAGCTAGCTCAGTGGTACAATCATCTGGCTAAGAGATGTTCCCAATTCCTATGAAGAGAATGAGTCAGAGAAGATGTCTTCTTTAAAGGTGGAGCCAATTCAAGTGCTGTGAGTTGGCAGCCAGGGAGTGTGGCTTTTCTGCTACTTTGATTCACTTTTTGTTCTTAATGCAGAAGTATATGAAAGGACTACATTGCTTCTGTGCCACTGGTCAGCTTTTGTGCCACTGGGTAACTTACAGCATGCTCAAGCACTTACCAGTGTTTCACTTTTCCTGACATAAAATGAACCGGGTTGGGTCTTCACTTCAGGTTAATCATGGATATTACATTAAAATAAATTTGGATGAAAACAGACACTAAATTTACTTATTAGGACCAACATACATTATTAACTGAATCTTAAATCCATGTTAAATCTTTCTGTTTTGGCAAGTAAATCAGACTTACTGTAGAAAGCAATCTAGTTCATAGTTTTTAAGCAATCCAAAATACTTCATATGAATTTATGAATTACATCCTATTAATTACTACAACAAAACTATTACCACCACATGCAGTGCCAGGGATTTCTGGATGATTTCAGGCCTAGTGTGATTAGATACACTTCCCCTGAAGTTAGTGTAACTGAATCCATTACCTGCAAGTCAGAATTGGCTTTAGTTCACTATTTCTCCTGCCAGTATTACAGGCATTTTCTGCAGTGTTTTGTATTACCCTGTTATTAAAAATCAAGTAACTAATATCATAACCTGCTGAACTTCAAAGCACTTCTGTTTTCTTCAAAGTTATGCAGAGCAGCTCAGGAGCAGCGAGGCAACTCACTGCCTGTCCACTGCCACTGTCCGTACCCTAAAGCTCACACTCTCTGTTTGCTAGTTTCATTTCCTCTGTGAGAAATTATGCAGAAGTCTGATGTGATATACTTACTGAATCTAAAGTAATTGTATGACAGAGTGGGCAGACATATGTTATGCTGCTCTGTTACTTAGCATGCACTTTAGATAACCCATAATTACAAACCTTTCAAACCAAGTGGAAAATTCAACCAACCATGTGCTTAAGAATGTTCTCCTGATTTAATTTCTGTGGTGATAATCAGCAGTTCCTTCTTGTGATGTACGTCACACCACAACCACTGTGTGGATGACAGTTTGATGCAATGATTTAGGCAAAAAGAAACTCTTTCCCAGGATAAACTGGGACCTCAGTAATGTGCACAGCAAATTTCTTCCAGTGTAGATCTTTTTCTCTCTTAATAAATATTCATTTGGATCATGTATGGAAAAAAACCTAAATGTGAAGGCATCAGAACTCATGTGCTCTGTATTTTGTGTTAAGCATCAGTCAGCTGGATTTTTTAAAAACTTGAACTGTTTTTTTCATCTGTTTTAAAAAAAGAATAAATATTCTCCATAAGATATTCTGGACTTGCTATGTACAAACAGCATTACCAAACTTGTAAATATCATACAAAAAACAAACTCGTAAATGTCATATAATAAAAATCTATCGGCATAAAAAATATAACGTCATATAATAAATGTCATATAATACATATTTAATTTGGGATATTGATATCAAATAGAAAATTTTAAAAAAATTAAATGTAATGAACAACAACTTTCTGTTACACAAATACAATCGTTATATACTATTTTCTATATTCTGGCTTGATTCCAAGGGTCATTGAAATGAAGGAAAAAGCTTCCTTTGCTTTCAGTCATCTTTGGCTTGAAGTACTTCAAAGAGAAAAGCTACCTCGTGGGTATTTCTTCATTTGCTGTAGGCAAAGACAGTCTAAACTAAATTTTCCTTTTATTACGGTTTCTAACATAGTGTACAACCAATATTAATATTTATTTTGCTTGAACAGAGTAAAAACTGTTCTGTCAAGAAGCTATGACAAGATAATGCAACTTAATCTATATATTATGTTATCTTATCATACTCTGTATACCCTATGAATAAAGTAGCTTAGGGAAATGATTGACATGAATTCTGGCAAAACACTTTCATATTTTGAAATGTCTTTGTTAGGTTGCCAGTACTTCATATTTTTAAATTAAATGAATTTGGTATAAATATATCAAACAGAATCCCACAACAAATCAAAATAAAGATGACATGTCTATTGTGCATGTTTTGGCAAGAATATAAAAATAAACTTTTCCCTTATGTGTCAAATCATTGTAAAGATATGCACAAGAATAGATTATAAGCTAAAAACATAAAAGGTGCAACTATCACCTCATATGCTTTTTTTTTTTAAGTTTTATTTGTTTTATTCTGGCACTTAGATGTCCAAGTTATTGGCTCAAACCGTATGTGCTATTCTTGGCATAAAAACAATATAAAATAATTTCTCTGCTTATGTCATTTTAAGATCTTAGCTGTCATTTTCAAGCTCATTCTATAAAATATTTTAAACTACTTTAGTTACTTTAGATCAAGTTAATTTTGGCTTAGCTGTTCTCTACTGGAGTTTTGATTTCTATTCAAATTTTTTGTTGTTGTTGCTCCTTTTTCCTGATAAGAGTTTTTAACATAGGTACACATTCATAATTACCAAACCAGCTTTGTGATTGCCTCCATTTCATTTGTGAACATTGAAGTTTTATGGTATGGGAAAATTATAACCAATTTTTTTTTTTTTTCAAATGGGAAATCTAAAGCAAGGGGATTTTAAGTGATTTCTCAAATTCACATAAACTAAGTGGTAGCATGTGTGATACTATGAGTTTCACATCTTTCTGCGCTCCTGAAATAATGAGGACAGGAGGCAATCATCCATTTTTGTGAAATAGTTCATTCCCTTTTTCTTCTGCATTGTGAAAGGGAAACAAAAACTGAATGTCCAGTTTCTGAGAAAAAGAAAGCAAATTTTGAGTCATAAATTGCTACATACCTGAAGAGCAACAATCCTTTTAGAACAAGTAGTAATAATTACATATGTGTCTTATCACTGTTTTGTAATACAGATTTCTTGACAAGGCATATATGCGTATTTAAGTAACTTTATCCAACAGCTGAAAAAGCCCATCAACGCATCTGTTTGGTATTACAGAACAAATCACAACTTACAGCAATGTTGGCTTTAGATTTAAAATTTGAAATCAGCTGTTAAAAAAAGACAAATATTTTTGTCTGCGTAACTGCAGATTCATAGCATAAAATATTCCAACGTTCAAACCCACTAAAAATATGTACATTGTGATTTGTTTAAAAAACTATGCGGGATTTTTTGTTTTCCCTCAGTCCCTTGCTTTTTTTTTCTCCCTCTCCACCCTTTCCAATTTTTAATTTCAAGCAACTTGTTCATTTTGTTAGATATAAATAAAAGAACATGATCTCTCTCATCACAACTATGACAACCTTCTGTGATGGTGGTTTAAGATTAATATAATCTTACATCCAATATAAAAAATTTTTGGGGAAAACATTTTTAGCAATTAATGTACTGATATTCACATTAGGAGCAATTTAGTAATTTCCTGGAATAAGACCTATTTTTTCACTTAGGAGGCACACTTTAGCTTATGGAATGACTGCTTGTTAACAAGGAATGGTCTGAAGAAGACAACACTGTTTCCAAATTTACTGTGTTATGAATACAGTAATAAGTATAAATAATTGTCTGGTAATCTAGAGAGAGTATCAAAAAGTTAGGGAGTAATCTGGGTTTATAATAGAACTGAACACTATCATAAGAGAAAAAAAACATAGAAGTTCATGAAATTCAAAGCATTTCTTTCTAGAGGTGTGTACAGCAACAATGTTGTTAAGTACAAGTTTTAGGGACTTGGATTACACTCTGGTGGGTGGTGGGAATCCAGTAAAGAGACTTTCTACAGACAAATCAGGACTGAAAATACACCATTCTAATAAGGAGGGGAGTTATAAGTCTAAGACTCAGGATTTCTTGCACAGACCATTTTCCTAATTACAAAACAGTCTTCCCAATTCTTTACCCTTCTGCTTTATTTACAAAGTACACATGAGCAATTAAGGAAACTCTGCTGTTACATACTGTCACATAGTATTTCCAGACCAACTGATACATTTTAGCCCACTTTAATCCCATTATTTGCATCCTATCTTCTATACCATTTGTGACTTCAATGTACAAAAATGCAGCCAGAAGCATGTAAAATAAAGTGATTTGGATCACATGCATTTCAAATGTACTTCAGAACAGATTAGAACCAATGCAGGGGAATTAGCATCAAAATACTGGCAGAACGTGCACATTGTCCTCCATACCAAAATCAGTGGATTTAAGCTCACTTATTAAGAGAAATAAACTTATTTTCAGTTCTACCAGGTGGAATGTTTTGTTTTCTTGTTCTGACTCCCACATGAGACTGTAAAGAGGCATGCACCACCTGTTCTAGGCTACTGCTTATTTAGGAGCAGATGTTTTGGGGGCACAAAATTGCAGTTAGGACATGGTACTCTACACTGCACTGCACCAATTACACACTTTTTTTGTCCTCCTTGTGTGGTCAACCTATGGATGAGACATTCCCTTACATTCCCAGCCTACCCTCACCAGACTATTTACAGCATCTTTTGAGAGTTCTGAAGGTTTTGAATGGCCTTTAGGTACTCTTGAGACCTGCCTTAAATGAGGTGTGTTATCATCCTGGTCATACCAGAGAGGGACAAATCATGGCAACATGCTGGGGCTTGGCCTCCACTTACAGAGCCCTGTTCAACACTATCCAGCACCTTCAAAGGTGAAAAAATGTCTCTGGATCTGATGACAGCAACAGACAACACAGCTACTCCAACTCTAAGAACAGCAGCTACACCAACCCTAGTGACAAGCTACTCAAACTCTGACTAAAACAGATAACATGTGAGGTATCAGCACTGTAATTTAAAGGCCACTACTTTTAGGAAACATGCACGTTATTGCTGACAGGTTACCTTATGTCAAGTCAAAGCAGCCGATGTCCAGTCATAAGCTGGATTTATGTAGATACCTCTTGAAACAGAGTAAGTTCCCAGATCAACTACAGTTTAAGTCAGGTGCCTGGAGCAACTAAACTCACTCAGTGTCTCAGCTATTGCAGGTTGTCCTTACTCGTGCAGTTCTTAGGGTGCATTGGTCCAAAATTCCCATGATCAGGCATTATTTATTTTACTGTAAGTAAGATTTATTCTACTGCCAGTACAATTTTACTGGCAGCTCATTTATGCATGAGGAGTTTGTATTTTGCCCTTCAATACTTTTACCAGACCTGTTTGAAGAGTACAAGACTGACAGCAGTGAGCCTCTCCAAGATGATGCACCAACAGTGCTCATCACCAAAGAAAAACTTGTTTGAAGCTTGTGCCACATCTCTTGCATTTGTTTGCAGTTAACAGGTATGCTCTTTTTCTCTTCTGAGCTTCAGAAAGGAAAGCTCCCTGTTGGCCTTGTCCTGGCCAACCTATTGCTGCAGTGAAAGAGAGAGAGAGAGAGAACTTCCTCCTTCCCCAACACCAGCAACAGGAAAAGCTGGAGTGTGGGAAGGTGGGCAGGGAGCAGAACAAGATCCCCCAGGCAGCAAGCTTCCAGAGTGGAGCATGGGGCTGACACTGTTCTGCCTCTTTAACAGGGAAAAGAGACTTTTTAGGAACAAGGAAGAGTTTGTTTGAGTACTTGTTGTAAAACAGAAAGATATCAAAGAGATGCTTGACTGGTCTGCTGTGGGGGTGGCGAGGCACTGGCACAGGTTGCCCAAAGAAGTGGTAAATGCTCCATCCCTGGATCCCATTAGTGTTCAAGACCAGGTTGGACAGAGCCTTGGATGACATGGTCTAACATGAAGTCCCTGTCCATGGCAGGGAGGTTGGAAGTAGATGATCTTAAGGTCCTTTCCAACCCTAAACATTCTATGATTCTGTGGTTCTGTGAATGAAATCAAGGTTAAAGAAAGGATCATCTCTGCAAAGACACACTGGACTGTGAGGAGATTTGACGTCAAATCTTCTGTTTTTATTCCAAAGCAGTCTTTAATTCTTCTATAGCAAATGTTCAGTGTTCTGCTCTGCTTTTCTGTGAGACATTGCTGAGAGGCTTTGTTCTTCTAGTGATTCAGATGCTCACTTAAAGGAAATTGGAAGATAAATTCTCCTCAAAGCCCTAGCCAGGTCTTAGTCCTATTGCAGGAACTATCAGAAGGCTAGCTTCACTTGTAGAAACAGACTTGCAACTTTTTTAAAGTGCACATTATTAATAATAACGTTTAACCTGGTTACTTCTTTGGAGACAGAACCAATTTTCAGGACTTCCAAAGGGTTTAGAGCAGAAAGTGACCAATACGCTTAGTACTTCTAAAGTGGCTTTAACTTTGGCCATTAGTAAAGCCCATTTACTACTATTTTCAGGCCTGTTCGGAGTCTATTCTACAATCAGAGAAAAAAAAAAAAAAAAAAAAAGTAAAAAAAAAAAAAAAAAAAA